>VZTG01008517.1:605368-667693 GCA_013397845.1 Melanocharis versteri
GAACTGGGACTCCCCTTTAGCCTCCTCAGCTGTTTCTGAATGTTTGCAGAGGCATTATTGGCTTAGGTTAAAGTACACCAGTGACTTTCCTAACAGTGCACAGCTGTGTCTAAGCATGTTCTGGCATTGCTGGCATTTATTAGAGTAGCTGCAGGAAGTATAGAATTGTTTAGGTTAGAGAAGATCTTTAAGATCATTGAATCCAACCGTAAACCCAGCACTGGCCTCAGCCCACTGATCTGTCCCATCGATCCAGACCCCTCTAGAGATTCCTCTGCAGGGCCTTCCCACCCTCCAGCAGAGCAGCACTCCAGCCCAGCTTGGTGCCATCTGCAGACTGACTGAGGGTGCTCTCAATCCCCTTGTCCACATCACTGATAAAGATATTAAACACGCCTGGTCCAGTGCTGAGCCCTGGGGAACACCACTTGTGACTGGCTTCCAACTGGATTTCACTCCATTCACCACCTCTCTCGGCCTGGCCATCCTGACAGTTTTTCACCCAGGGAAGGGTGCACCCACCCAAGCCATGAGCAGCCAGTTTCTCCAGGAGAATGCTGAGGGAAACAAGGTCATAGGCTTTACTAAAGCTTAGGTGGGCAATATCCTCAGCCTTCCCCCATCCAGGAAATGGGTCACCTTGTCACAGAAGGACACCAGGTTGGTCAAGCAGGACCTGCCTTTCAGAAGCTTGTGTTGCCTGGCCTGATCCATGATCATGATCAGTTCCATGACCTTTGCCAGAACCAAGGTCAGACTGACAGGATCTAGAATGGGACACCAAGACCCGCTGGAAAGCTGACAGAGAAATTTTTGCAGAAGGAGCAGCAAGAAGTGCCAGTGTATTTTGCAGGAGGGTATTTTTAGTTTTGTAAACAGCTGAAAAGCAGGAAAATCTTGCAATATATGTCAGCATTTGAATTAGTGAGGAGATTTGGAAAAGGGGCTTGAAATGGGTCCATTTTGACTCACCTAAACCTTCCTTTTATTTTTTTAATAACAAAAATACTTCCTCCTAAGTAGATTTCCCTCACTGTGATAGTTCCACAGGAGAAGTGGTTGCTTTCAGTGGCATTTTTTGACTTGAAAACCACATAAATTTTTTTTTATCTCCCTAACACTTTCTGCTGAGGGGAGGAGTGCTTGCATAGCATATTTTTCAACCTTCTCATGAAGGCTGGTGCACCTTGGAATTTCTGATCCCCTAGCAGGGCAGAGGCCCAGGTTGAAAAAGGTTAATGAGAGTTTTCAGCTAACTGTAGCTGTGCTTTATTGACACTTCTTTGCTAGCTAAGGCTCCTCTGGTGGAAAATCCCAGCAAAACAAACAAGACCTGGCTCCGTGCAAGGTGGCTGCTCAATTAAAAGAAAAAAGGAAGTTTCCAAGAAAAATTTCAATGCAAAAGTGTCATAAAACTTGGAAAGTCATGAGCCATCTGAAATCTTATGGGACAGAACATGGAAATATGGGAAAGGCCTCAGCACTTCGGGGTAGAGCCTGTGCTGCTGACAATCAACTGTGCACTGTTACTAGGCAGTGTGAATGAGAACTGATCTCAAACCTGAATGCTGAGATTACTACTCTTGGCTTTCTTGCCATGAAATGGTGCATAGCTCCCAGCTTTGTCTAAGGAACCTTCCAGAAATGGAAGCTATGCCACCATCACCCTACAGAGCAAGAAAGTGACCACAGATGTTACGTTTAAAGATGCTGCCCACTTCAGAGGGTAAGTCTGAGAGTGACCTCAGAAGTTCACTAGGAGACCCTATGCTATTCATCAGCTCCATTCACAAGGGCCTGTAGGGACAGGACAAGGGGGGATGGCTTCAAACTGAAAAAGGGTAGGTTTATATTGGATATTGAGGAGAAATTCTTTACTGTGAGGGTGGTGAGGCACTGGCACAGCTTGCCCTGAGCAACTGTGGATGCCCCATCCCTGGAAGTGTTCAAGGCTGGGTTGGACGGGGCTTTGAGCAACCTGGTCTAGTGGAAGGTGCCCCTATCTATGGCAGAGGGTTGAAACTAGAGGATCTTTAATGTCCCTTCAAACCCAAACTGTGCTAGGATTTTACGATTTAGTGTCCACAGGCTTTCTAGATTCCCCACTGCAATGAGGAACTTGGGTGCCAATGGCTCTTAAACCCAATCCAGTCCTGCACTAGGTTTAGGAAGCCTGGACAGTGCAAGAAGCCAGGTTGATTACAATGGGGGCCTTGGCTATGGATCATCAGTAAGCCACTGAAAGCAAAAGTTTCTGCAAAGCAGATAGGTATTAACTGACTCTGATAGAAATCTCTTCTGTGGGGAAATACTGGACTGTGACACAGGTACTGCTGACCTTGTCAGCAGCCTTCCCTGAAAACATTTAAATTCTCTGCAGGAGATTAACCATGTCCCTTTGGTCTCCATTTGCAAAGTCATGCTGTAGCTCTGAGAGGCTCCTACCACTGCTTTTATCCACAGCTTGTCTAGTTGGAAGTGAAACTCATATAGAGTTCCTTTGGTTTTCATTACTGTCATTCGGAAGAGAACTGGAGACTTACCTCTGCTAATTCTCTGCTTTTCTCCAGAAAGGATTCCTGGTGTATCAATGACGCTGATGCTTTCTAATACAGGATTAGGTAGCTGGGCACAGACAAACCTGTTTGGAAAATAAATGTGTTAAAAAAAGAACAAAAACAAAACATCCTTATTATGTGCTGAACATCACAGGCAGCATGGGACAAGCCAGACTCTGATCTCTCAAGTCTTTGGTTGGAGCTTGGAGCTACTGTTACTTAAAGAAATGAGAAAGAAACTAGAGCTAAGCACTTTTCTCTATTTTCCTGCCTCTGGAACATGGGTCTCAGTCATGATCTATGACAGGTTTTTTATATGGGCCCCCAAACTGTGAATTATGAAAACATTTGGGTTTTCATTTATGTGCTGTTTAGATTTTAACAAGAAGTGGTATTTGTTTTTCTTTGGTTAAGCATTCCCCTGTAGAGTCCTGAACTCAAGTGAACTGAAATAACTTGCTTGCAAAAGAAGAAATCAGCAATGCTGTAGGACTTTTATTCTCTTTCAAATCTGGTCTTAAACAGACCAAAAGCGTTCTCTTATTGCACCATGGAAGTAGTAAAGCATAGGCAGCATGAGAACTCAAGAGGTTGCTTAGTCTATCCTCCTGCCTCAAGGCAGGATCAATCAGGTTATTTGTCTAAAGTGTTCTTCAAATCCATAACAATGCAGACTCACCAACATTTGCTGGGAGTCTACTCCACTACTTAATAACCTTTACAGTAAATCCTCTTTTTTAATGTCTAATCTAAATTTCATATACTGTAATGCTCCTCAGTCACAAACACAGTAGATGTGGGAAATTATTTATTTTTCCCCTCTTGTCACAATGTACACTACTGTCGTCCTGCTCCCCTCAGTCTTTCCTCTATAGAAAACAGTTTGGTGGTTGTTTTTCTCTTTTTCCTATCTCTTCCAGTTCTCTCTAGCTGCCTTTCCAGCTCATTTCTAAATCCCTGAAGACCCTTGCAGCCTTCCTTTGGGTTCTCTCAACCTGCTCCACATATTTCTCCAGGCACGATGCCACAAGCTGATGTACTCCAGCCATGACCCTGCTAGTGGTGAGCAGAGTGGATGGATTGCTCCTTATCTCTGAGAGATGACAGTCCTGTTTATACATCTCAGTGACATGTTTGCTTTTTTAACAGCAGTATGACACTGTTAACTCACATTCACTCTGTAATTCACTGCTCCCCCCTCTGCAGCTCCATTTGTGTGTAATTGCTCTTTAGCTAGTTGTTCCCCATCCCGTCTCTATGCAAATCACTGCCTAAGACGACTCACTTGTGCTTTGTGGGTTGCAGCTCATCTATTTCAGCTGCTGGTAACAGCAAAGGACAGTAAAAGCCTATCTGCTTCTGTAGCTCCTGGAAGCATTTCATGGACAGCCTTTTTGAGATGGCATTCCAGGCAGCTCTGTGTGTGTGTGTGTGTGTACATACGCATATTAATAGGGTGGTGTGACATCCAGGCACAAAAAACATGTTGCTGTGGGAGGAGGCAGAACCACAAAGGATGGGGATTGGCACAAGGACCACTCAGAGCAGTCGAGGCAGATGGGGCCTTGCAGTGCTCTGGTGAGACTCTGGTTCTGCAGAAGCCCCTGCAGCTCTGAATTCCTGCAGGCTATGCTACAACCCCACCCCAGTTGTTCTACTTGCATGACCCCAAGAAGATTCTGACAAGAGTGAATCCTCATGGGTTAAAGAGTGTCTCCTCCCCAAGCTGTCAGCTATTTCAGACCACATATTACAGCTTCCCACATCCCCAGCTTGGCAGGTGGCAACAGGGAGCATTTCTGAATGTGTAATACCTCATATCAAAGAGGGGGACTGGCTTGATTATCCCGTTGATTGCCAGGCACAGCAGCAGAGAACAAAAGGCTCAGGAGGTCATGTTATTCCCTTGTACTGCCAACCCAGGTTTGCTCGCCATTGTTACAGCCCTGAATATTCCTTGTGCTATAATATTAAATGGGGCAGGGGGATTTTCCACCAGTTTCTCTAGGGAAAGTACTCCACAGGAGATTTCAGATATAAGGTCAGAGGCCAGCATGAGTGAGTGCATTCTGGCTCTGTTGGCAAAGTTAAGGCTGCTGCCTTCCTGCTGTCCCAGCAGAACTGCAGGACCTCAGGGAGCATGACCTAATTCTGTTTGGGACCATATGAAGGGAAGAACATGGTGCCAAACTAGAGTTTCTCCACCTCCACAGGCAGAGCACACGGCTGAAGGAGCAACCTGTTATCCACCTCTCTTGCTGTTCACAACACAAAACCAGGACTGGCTCCACCTTAGCTTCCCAAAACAGACTTTGGGGATGGGGGAATTCTTGCAACCTAGTCAATGTGATATGAAAGTAATGGGCGAGATTCCTGATTTTGCTCTAGCCCCTTGATGCCAAACGAGTCTTCCTGATAACAAGGTGCATCCTCTAATCTCTCTGGAATCTTTCCAGAGGTGAGGTTTGGCCAGCAGAGTTGGAGAAAGGAAAACAAGCCCTTCTCTCAATGCCCAGGAACAACCTGGGGCAAGAAGAGCAAACAAGAGACAGGATTCTGCAGACCTACTATCCTCCCTTCAGCCCTGGGCAGCCCTATCTCCCAGGCATGGGCAGGTGCTCCATCTCCTGGGAACGAAGAGAGGGAGGATACAGGCTCTGAGTAGCACAATTTGCTTGTCTCCCAGCCAGATCCTGACTGTACCAGTCTTCCCTCGCTTCCTGGAAAGCAGCAGATCCCAGTCTCTGCTGGGGAGGGAGTCACAGCTAAGGGTGGATACTCACTCCTGGAGCAGCAGGCTCTGCACCCCACAGGACACAGTGCTGTGGGCTGCCACCTCTCAGCCAAGACCAGCTTGGCCTGTGTGAATGCTACTGCTTCATGCTGCTCTGTTCCTTTCCACTGATGCTCACAGTCAAGTGTTACCTTTAACCATCCATGTACAAAGCAGACTTGCTCGTGGCCACTCTTAGCTTAGAGGTGTGGCCCCTGGAGATTAGCTCCCTTCTGCAAATTTCTTGCTCACAGCCTCCTAGCTGAGGTCAGGACCTTGGCATACATATAGCAGCAGCAGGGTCTGAGCAAGGCAGAGATAGCTCTGCTTGTCTCTAGCCAGCCCAGTCGAGAAGCAAGTGTGGGTGGCTTGATCTGGTCCAGTGGGTGCACCAGGACTTTGCTAAATTTCTGGCCCTCTGAGTCAACTCTTGCATGTGTTTAATTTCCTAATTAGCTGGGCATTAGCATCTGCATTTTCAGCATGTGATGCTCACACAGCTGAGCCAGTCCCCCTTAGCGTGTCTCCTCTGTCAGTTTAGAAATCATTACTCCCTCTTCTTTTATGTCAGCAACAGAAAGGTGTCATTAGCTGCTGTGGCTACTCCCTGCATTGCCAGAAGGACTGCACTTATACTGCTGCTGAATCACTGCTGTGTCCCTCTGCCCTGCTGTCTGCACAGGCACAGGTTTGACTCCTTCCTTGGGAGAAGGAAGAGTAGAAGCAGCACAACAAGAACACAGCATGATAGAGTGAACGGGGTTAATGCATGCAGAGACCCCTTGCTGTATCAGGAGCAAATTGCATTCAGGGCACATCCATCAGGCCAGTTCAGAAGTGTTTGCTTTTTTGCCCCCCATGCCTGGCCTAATGTTCCTTCTCTGCAGTGAACTGTCTGCCAGCTGTGGCTGTTCTTGGCTATCAGCTGAGCTGCTCTGAATTATCTCCTCTTCATCCACGATCTCTGCAATCCAGGCAAGAGGCCTGTTATTCTCTTAGGGGAAATCACTGTTCTGCCCTGATGTAGGGAGTGGGCAGTCACCTGACCTAACTGTTGGTCAGGTGCAGATGTTCTGGGCCCTGTGAAGTCTTCTCAAAGTCTCTCTGGTGCAGGACCATGTTGATGTATCTGAATGACACTCCTGTGCAGTGATCAGATATTGCTTCCAGAGTCACCCTGAGGCACTGTGAGGTTCTCCACGCAGTGGTGACTCCAGCTAGGTCCCTCTCCTGCCAGCAAGTTTCTCCCCACACTTCTCTGCAGGTCCCTTCCCTGCAGCCTACAGCAGCACTCCTGTGGTCAGCGCTGGTAGCAGATGCTGCACCCTCTGGACAGTCACTCTCTAAGCACGGAAGATCGAACGGGAGCCAGAGCCCAGCCCAGCTTTCCTGGCTGTTCGGCTGAGCAGCTGCCATGTTTCCAGTGTCTCCCACACTGTGTTAGCAGGGAAGGCGTTGATGATGGGTGTAGTCAGTTTGTTGCCTTCTGCAGCACAGTTTGTGCTCATCTAGGATATGGGTGTGTGCTGCTGGCTTCCTGCAAGGCCTAGATCCAAAACCTCCCTATGGTTGGGCTGGGTCTAGGGGATGGAAAGGTTATATTCCTCACGTCACAGAGTCACTGTCCAAACCCCTGCTACATTTTTTTACGGGAAACATATGAGAGCAGTCATCAATTTGCACCTGAGATTGTATGTATAAGGCATGGGAATGGAGAAAGCCTGGTTTTGATTGCAAATGGAAGAAGCTAGAAATACCAAAGCAGGCGAGAGCAAGTGTAATGAAGATATTTACCTCTAGTCTCCTGTAGGATGAGCTTAGGCTGTGATGAAATTTTTGGTTTGTTTGTTCAAGTAAAATTAAGGTTTGTCCCACTTAAATTTATCAGCCCTTCAGCAACTGACTTATGTGCATCTGGTAGGACTGGATTGGCTTTGCATCAGCCATGTGGATGGGAGGAAAACAAGCGCCTTATCCCTTTACATTACTTGCTGTGCTGCTCATTAGGTTCTAACTTTACTCTGCAGAACAAGAGAGTTCTTGAGTACTGACCTGTTCAAAAAGGCATTGCCAAAGGCATTGAGTTTCCTGAATGGTTTTTTGGGATCCACCACCAACGCATTTCCAGGAACGATTCCTTCCACATCTCCTTGCATAACTGCTATAAAGGAGTCAGTTGTAGGCTCTGGTCCAATCCTCATCCCTGGGAAATCCTGCTCCAGCAGGTACCTGTAAGTGAAAAAACAGGGTGTGGGCATGAGACGTGAGCTGCTAAGTCCCAAGTGAGTTGTACTGAAGAGTGCAGTGCAATTATGAAGCTCAAGAGCATGGATCCTTCCGAGACTATTTTTAGCACTGCCACCGAATTGTTTGATAAATGTCTTGGTAGCTTTTCTACTTAGGATCTCAACACTGAAAGCTCATTTAAGGTGGATTAAGAAATTAAGATGATTATAGCTGCTGGGAAGAGATTCTTATCATGTTGCATCATTTTGGGTACTTCAATCCTCAAGACATTTGGAACAGACTTAGCACAGTGAAGTAAAAACAGCAGTTCGCTGCAATCACAGAGTTAATCCTGAAACCCTACTGGCTCTTGGTGCCAATATCAATTACTTCACTGCTGCTGGTTTCAGCAGACTCATCCAACTAATGTGCTTAGCCCCCAGTCCAAGTCAGTTGCTTAAATGCCAACTTCCCCTGCACTTGACTGAAGCCTCAGCCTCTGTCCTTGTGTGCTTCTGAAATGCAGCTACAGGTCTGCACTACGAACTGCTCAAGCATATTGAGCACTGTGCCTGTGGGTGGGGGAGTATATTCCAAGCTATATATCAAGCTAGATAGCACAGTAAGTACAGCATCCCTTACTATTTCCTGAAGGTAGTTTGGCAAATTTCAGGGAAAGATAGTCACCCGTGGGGTTGAAAGGCTTTGAATAGGACCCTGGCAACATACCCTAACTTACCCTGCCAAATTCAGGGTGTGTGCATGGGACAGCTCCCTTTGGCTCACGAAGGTGCCAAATGCCATCACTGAGGCTAGGTCTGTGTTCGTGTGTGTGTGGGTGCAGAAAACCACCTGCTGATCCTGTGCTGAAAACTAAGACCATTATGTCCATGTGGCTTGCAGAAGGTAGCTAGAACTGGTCTAGCCCTCAGTATGGGATGGTGTCAGAGGGACGTGACAAGTGATAAGCTCTGGCTAGTTACATGAAGAATAAAATGACTACCAGACTATGGAGGTTAGTATAATAATGTGTTGCTTGTTGCCAGAGAGTAGCTGGTACTCCCTCTTCCATTGCTTTGACCTAATCCTTAGTAGGTAGAAAGATTATTACAGAATTGCTGTGATGTTAAAAGTAGATTATAGGGATGTGGAAAAGGAAATAGGAGAAGGACTGGAGATTTTTTTCATGATTGAGACTGATATGTCTAGCATCAGAACTGGTTCACTCAGGTGACTCTTAGCGAGGGACTATAGGACCACTGGCAGGAAGGCTTGTGATAACTTTTTAGGGGTTCCTGCTTTCACTGTCATTTTAACATAGGTAAACGCTATCCAGTGTTTATGGAGCAACCAAAAAAAAATTGTGCAGGCTATTTATTGATACCATGTCAGCAAATATGTCTTCAGTTCCCAATGGGCAAGGCCAAATCAACTGGATCTAGAGATAAAACAACCAAATGTATACCCAGGACAAACCACTGCTACTTATCTGGCTTGGTACACACTCATACTGCAACAAGAATACTTCCAGAAATGATACCCATAATTCCCTTAGGAGCTGACCACATTTCCTTTACTGGTGTATTACCACGTATTTTCTTACATCTTTTGACCAAAGTTATTTCCAAGTCCCATGCTCACCAGAAAGCCACCAGAAGTGACTCTTCTTAACTGCAGAACTCTGAGATGCAACAGCAGCTGTTGAGCAGCTCCTAAAAGACCTGAAATAATTCAGGAATAGAGCAGCCCTCTGACCTCCTATACTAGGGTGGATATATCCTATTTATCTAAACCATATGTAGGGGTTTCTCAAACTATCTTATAAAAGTGGGTCATTACTGAACAAAAGCAGACTGCAGGTAGTGCTGGTGTGTGCCACCTCTCTGGCTGGTGATCACAATACACCTTCCTGGCAGCTACAGTAACTCCTCTCTAGCTTGAAGCACCTGAGAACAAGCAGGGGCTGCTTCTCTCCCACCAAGGGCTCTGTAGACTATCATATGAATGTTCTTGGCTCAAGTCCCTGGGAAGCTCTTTACACTGACACAACTATTTGCTAGGTTAGAAGCCATTCGGTCGGGCTCTGGAAACTAAGCTTGTGCCTCCTAGATGGCAATTCAAACACCAGCCCCTGATGGACATGGCCGTCAAGCCAGTGGCTTTATACAGACGGGAATTCACTGAATCCATAGAAATAAATCTTTGCACTGTCCTCATGCAAATACTAGAGAGAAAAGAAATAGGCAGTGTTAACAATTGTCAAATGCAACAAGTGAAGTACTTTTGAGAAAGGCCCCTTACTCCCAGTGTCACGTTGCAGCCTTGCTGTAACAACCACCTTTTTTCTTTTTTACAGACTTGAGATGCACGTGTAATATGACAACTTCTGAGCAGAAGTAAAAAATAGTTGAGGGGGGGTGTTGTTTGTTATTTATAGACAAAGCTTCCCAGAAAGTCTAACCAAAAGTCCTGTATGTAATAGCCAACACTCCTCCAGACAGCTTGCTTGAAAGAATTTTATCACAGCTCCACTCGGCTAATGTTTCAAAGCATTTCTGTGTTTATTTCTTGTAAAATACAAGAAATATTGCAAAAATACAGAACAAGAAATCCCAACAAAAGCACAAAAGAAGTAGCTACACACCAATGTTACTGACTTAATGTGCAACAAGTGGTAGGAAACCAGAGAGATGAAGATCTGTACTGCCCACTGTCACAGCATCTATTTCAAGTGAGGCCTCTCTGGGAGATTCGGGTACATTGTGCAGCAGGGTGTCAGCAGCACAAGAATCTCATTGTGCAAAGGACAAATACAAGGGGTTGTATTGACACTGCCTGATGGGGGGAAGGCACTTCTGCTCCGCAGTGACACAGCCTGCCCTGGCTACCAGAGGCAAGCTAGAGAACACAAGCAGTTGTCACATTTGTGGGGATTTCTGGGAGACAAGAGCAAACAATAGCTGTGGAAAACACCAACCACCAGCAAGCAATTTCCTCTGCCAGTGCTGCATGCCTCAAACTGAGCTGCTGAACACCTCCAAAGGCCTGGGGGAGTGACCTTCAGCCAAGTTAGGGAAGTCTGCAGAGTACTCCAGGCAGGAGTGGAATAGATTTTTTATGACCAATCTGCTTTTTAGAGAAGTGTCTGGAGTCGGTATGTGGCTGGAAGCATCATGCTGTTTGCCCATTCCAGGCCTGCTCCCGGGAAGGGATAGGGCAGGAAAGCCGCGTTAGTGCCAGCCCAGCTTGGGGTCCCCTTTCCCAGGCGGGTTTGGAGCCGGGTAAGGAGAAGCCGGGCTCGCTGGGCAGGAGCGCCGCAGGATGTGGGGGAAGGGGCTGCTTGCCTGTGATGAGTCACGCAGGAGCCCTGCAGGATGCCGCTGAGTGTGGCGGCAGAGGTGATGCCGAGCGGGGAAAAGGAAGAAGGGCAGAGCAGGAGGAAATGGTGACAACTGCCTGATGCAGGCAGAGATGAAAGGTTCAGGGCCGCACGGCGAGGTCACACCAGAGCTCTGCATGTAGCCCGTGACAAACAGTGTGGAGAGGCCAGGATGTGTAAATGATTAGCTGTAGGAGGAAGGGGTGGCTACACCAGAAAAGCAAGCTATGTTGACAGTTAGTAGGGCTCTGGCAGGCTTGTTTATTTTATTAGCAGGATGGCTGGACTCGAGCCAGGATTATTTTTAGAAATGACCAACGAATCTAAGTTAATTAGGAGAGTAATGCTCTGTCCTGTACTCCCACCCTCTTACAGGAAACATAAAAAGCAATAACGTTATAAAGGCAGGCTTCAGTGAGATCCTGCCGTGGCTGTCAGATATTCTCAGGTGGAGGTGCTGCCTTGCTCTAACCAGCACTGACTTCCAGCCCCCGACCCTGTGGAAAAGCGTCAGCCAAATGTATGCTGAGGAGAGAAATGGGAGTGAGCACAAAGAGATGATACAGCAGGAAGCAGGAATGGAAAAGCTGCATTAGCAATGCTACACCTTTCACGTAGCAGAGAAAGGCTCAGTTCTGTGTCCCTGCAAGCAGAAGAGGGAACAGCCTGGTTCCACTGAAAACAAGCCATGCTTCGGTCTCGCTTCACTGGCTTTGACCCACACCACTCACCTCCCTCTTCCCTGGCTCAGCCTCTAGGAATGTTTCTCACTGCTGACCTTGACAGCCTTTTTTCTGCCATCAGCTCCTGACAGGAGAGCAGCCTCACTGCAAGATGCTGCAGCTTAGGTGCTTCAGAGCCTTGCAATTCTTCCTTCTTTCACCTCAGATCCCCCAAAACAAGAAAAGAGGTTTGGAGGACGGACATTCCTTAGGTAGGTGACTAAGGGTTTTTTTTTTTTTTTGGTAAGGTGTCCTGGGATCCAGGTAAACTGGGACTGAGTTCATTCCACATGATTGTTTAGTGGCATTAAGTCATTTCCCTAAATTGCATGGCAGTATAAGCAGGATGCAATTTAAGAGTGGAATTGATACATAAGCATAACACTAATTATCCCCCATCCTGACAAGATTATGGATGAATGTCCAGAGGCTGTTTCTTGCTTCACTCTACTGCTAAGACATAATGGTTGTCAACCCTCCCACGTCCTCCCCCCAGCCCCCTTTAACTCCTCCCTGCTCTCAGCTTTAGCTCCCACTTGCCTTCCCACAATAACTCTGGATGCTAATCTGGTGCTTATCCCAGCTCTTTAACGAGCAGTGCCTGCAAGCTCACGCTGGAAGCCTGTCACGAGCAACACGAGGTTTTCTGGCCTTTGACTGGGAACACACTGGAGTAACAGACTCTCACCCTTCTCCTACTGTTAGGGACCCCGGGGTTCTACGAGAGTTTTCAACTTTCACCTTCTTAGGCACTATTTTAAACAGAAGATTCTGCCTTTCTGGAAGGCCTTCACAGGTCCATTTGACACTCCTGTGAAGCAGAAGCTCCTAAAGCTCCTGCTCACTTCTGCTTGACCATAATCTCCGTGTAGGCTCATACCAGCCCTGTGCTCAGAGAAAACTGGGAGAAGAGGACACAAGCACTAGTGCAAAGCAGTTGTCAGAGAGGCTCAGATCCACTTGCTGACAGCAAAGAGCTTGTTGCTGCCATCCCACACGAGCAAAGACTCAATCTTCTTTTGCCTGCTCTAGGCACCCAAACTCCCCACAAGAGAGGCTGAGGCTTACAGAAAAAGAACTTCACTGGACAGAGAGGGGCAAAGGCAGGAAGTCTCTGCTACCAACAGCATGCAGGTGAGACTGCAGGCAAACACTGATGCTGGCAATCCAGAGAAAAGAATTAGGAAGAGATGCTTTAGTTAGACAGCCTTATCAGGAATTCAGCAACCTCCTCGTGTTCAGGCTCTAAGTGTCTGTAACCCAGATGACAGAAAAAGCCTTTCAAACAGGTTTGGTACCAAGGCACAGAACAAAGATCTGGGGTGGAACCAGACAGCTGTGCTATCCTCTCTATTTTTCAGAAGAGTAACTCCCTTTGCCAACATGTGCAAAATGCTTCTTTGGATCTTTTGCACCCCCTCACCATCCAGCTGACCTACTCATAGGAGAGAAGCCTTTTAACTCTTAAACTTTGTTTGCCAGGTACGTGCCAAGGTAGCAGAAATGCATACTGTTCCTGGCTCCTAGACAGGAAATTTAGCAGCAGGAATATTACAGCACATGAAAAAAAAAAGCCCCTGCATTTCTCAAGGTCACTCCTTTAGAGGCACAGTCAATTTGATTCACCTCTCTCTACCCTCTGCAGTTCCCTCCTTCACCAAGAAATACTGGTAGAACAAAGGGCTGGCTGCCTGTGGCTCATGTCCAGATTTACACTGGGATAATTCCACAGATTTCAACACAGCCACACCAGAAAAAGGCCGGAATTTAACGCTTAGCTTATGAATCACATAGGAAATATGGACAGCACAGCTTCAACTATGATCCCGAGGGAAAGGCTGCTGCAAGTTGAACTAGCAGCATGGCTGAACAGAGACCCCTGCAACGAAGTTCAGCAGGAAAAGTTTAACCCTCTCTGCGACAGTTTCACATCATCGGAATGAAAGAGCTGCTTGCAGCTGCTCTTTCTTTACAATTCGAAAGGAACTTGCTGCTCCCAGCACCTCAGCCGAGCACGACACAGCTAAAACAGGGCTTTACTTCTGGAGCCCTGAAGAGGGGCAGGTCTCTCTGTGCACAGGAACACGTTCCTCTAAGCGGGTTCTGAGTGCTGTCTCTGGGACGGTGCAGAAAAAGATGCAAGCGCGACACAGAGACCACTGCAAACTGAAGCACCCGCTTTAAAGCTGCCTCACCTCTCAAAAGCTACAGCGAATTGAAAAGAATGGCTATCAGCAGGGTCGGCCTGGGCAGCGCAGGCATGGGAATGCCCCGCGCGAGGCTCCCCGAAGCCTTCGCACTTTGAACGGCCAGGAGGCCCCCGTGACTCACATCTCCACGCTCCTGCCCTGCCTGCACTCCTCAGCCCTGCCCTGGGCTACTTTTTGCCACGTCGGTGTTTCATGGAACATCTTACACCACCCTGTGCTTGCGAAGGAATGCTCCGCGTTTGGGTGGAGGTGACTTTTCAATGAAAAGCTGTTGAGGGGACGCGAAGGGGGTAACAGAAGGAGGAATCAAGGCACAGCACAGGTAGCAGATCCACGTTCTGCCCCACCCCAGCCCCTAGGCGTCGAGGGTGCAGGCATGCCTGGGAGGGGGGGCGGCAGGCTGCTGGATTTTACCTGATGAAGGTGGTCTTCCCAATGGAGTACTGCCCCACGAGGAGCACCATGGGCTTGTTGTCGAAGTCGGCATCCTCCAGGGCGGGCGAGTGGAACTCGTGGAACTTGTAGTGTTCTTCCAGCGGCAGCAGCTTGGTCTTGTACAGCTTCTTCAGGCCGTCGCTGACCGTCTGGAACACCTCCGGGTCCTTCCTCCGACGGTCGTCGGTGCCCAGCCAGCTGAACATCTTGTGGCCTCCTGACGCCAGCTCCGCGGCGACCACCGGGGCTGGGCTGGGCAGGCTGCGAGCGCGGGCTACCCGCGCATCCCCCTCAGGCCGGGCGGGCCTCACTCCGCTCCAGCGCCCACCCGCGAGGGCCGCCCGNGCGGGTGAAGCCGCGCCGGGCGCCGCCATGTTGGACGGCGGGGAGGGGCCGGGCCCCGCCGCGCCCCCTGGGGGCCGTTGGAGGGATTTTCAGCCCCGCCGCCATTTTATTCCCTTTTTCGCCTGGCTTGGAAAGAGACCTAAAAAATCCACTGAAATGAGCCCTGCGAGTGCAAATCTGAGAGGGAGCCGGTTGTTTCTGAGCACTGCCAGCCTCAGCTGGGTCCCCAGCCTATCACAAGAGGGGTCAGGTTGGAAGGGACCACACTGGGTCATCTGGTCCAACCTCCCTGCTCAAGCAGGGTCATCCCAGAGCACACGGCACAGGACTGTGTCCAGACGATTGTGGAATACTCCAGTGAGGGACACTCCACAACCACTCTGGGCAACATGTTGCATGTGTGGTTATCAGCACGATAAAGAAGTTCTTCCTCATATTCAGCTAGAATTCCCAGTGCGTCAGTTTATGCCCATTGCCTCTTGTCCTGTGGCTCGGCACCGCTAAAACGAAGCTGGCTTCATCCCTTGACACCCCCGCTTTAGATAGTTACACACATTGATGAGGTGTGCTCTTAGCTGTCTCTTGGACTAGTCTTTCCCCAGCCCAGTGATTCGGCTGCACTGCTGCCCCTCACTTTGTGGGGCTCCTGGCTCTGGCTGTGCCTGGAGGAGTTCTCCATCTAAGCAGATGAGACAGGCAAATTATCTACTGTCCCCACTTCTTTATTCCTCCAGCAATCAGGGATGACAGGACAGCCACACAGGTTTTCCAGGAGTAGCCTGTGGATCAGCATGTCCTTGGGGCCACCCATNGCGGGCCTCACTCCGCTCCAGCGCCCACCCGCGAGGGCCGCCCGCCCTCACGCCACTCGCGCCGGCGATTTCAGCCAGAAAGCAGTCCCCGCGGGAGGCTCAAGGAGCGGCTCGTCCGCGCAGCCCCGGCCCAGCGGCACCGGCGGGCGCCGCCTCCCCTCACGCCGCCGGCTCCCGGCGTGGGCATGGCGCGGAGGCCCGGCCCTCCAGGAAAGGGGCGGGCGCCGGAAGCCGGCGGTTCCTGGCAGGCGCCGCCCGTTCTCCCCGGCGGGTGAAGCCGCGCCGGGCGCCGCCATGTTGGACGGCGGGGAGGGGCCGGGCCCCGCCGCGCCCCCTGGGGGCCGTTGGAGGGATTTTCAGCCCCGCCGCCATTTTATTCCCTTTTTCGCCTGGCTTGGAAAGAGACCTAAAAAATCCACTGAAATGAGCCCTGCGAGTGCAAATCTGAGAGGGAGCCGGTTGTTTCTGAGCACTGCCAGCCTCAGCTGGGTCCCCAGCCTATCACAAGAGGGGTCAGGTTGGAAGGGACCACACTGGGTCATCTGGTCCAACCTCCCTGCTCAAGCAGGGTCATCCCAGAGCACACGGCACAGGACTGTGTCCAGACGATTGTGGAATACTCCAGTGAGGGACACTCCACAACCACTCTGGGCAACATGTTGCATGTGTGGTTATCAGCACGATAAAGAAGTTCTTCCTCATATTCAGCTAGAATTCCCAGTGCGTCAGTTTATGCCCATTGCCTCTTGTCCTGTGGCTCGGCACCGCTAAAACGAAGCTGGCTTCATCCCTTGACACCCCCGCTTTAGATAGTTACACACATTGATGAGGTGTGCTCTTAGCTGTCTCTTGGACTAGTCTTTCCCCAGCCCAGTGATTCGGCTGCACTGCTGCCCCTCACTTTGTGGGGCTCCTGGCTCTGGCTGTGCCTGGAGGAGTTCTCCATCTAAGCAGATGAGACAGGCAAATTATCTACTGTCCCCACTTCTTTATTCCTCCAGCAATCAGGGATGACAGGACAGCCACACAGGTTTTCCAGGAGTAGCCTGTGGATCAGCATGTCCTTGGGGCCACCCATCAGCTCTGCTGCCAGGCTCTCGTCATCTCCACTGCGCAGCTGGGATAAAGCAGGATTTTTTTTCCTAAAATATCTCCTAAAGGCTTTTTCGCTTTAGTCCGTCCCACGGGTCTGACAAATGTGGCAAGAGGCAGTTTTGGAAGTGGTCCCGCTGTGTGGCAGTTCCTGCCCTTTCCCAGCCATTTACCGCAGGGAGGAGCCCAGACCTTGCATAAGCAGAGGCAGCTCTGCATTAAAAACTTTTTTTTTTTTTCCACAGGAGGGGGGACACATGGAGACTGTGTGGCCCTGTGTGCCTGAACAACGTTCCAGGTCCATTTCTATGCCTTCTACTGCAGGAGAAGACGCTTTCCTTGTTCCCATTGTGTGATCCCAGGCACTCGTATGCTCTCTGGCATAGCCTGAGCCATGAGGTGCAAGCAATGACTCGAGGGACCAGTTTTCTTTTTCTGGAAGAGCATATCAGGCTGACTGTATTTTCTGAAGATCAGACTTCTCTGCTTTCCTGCCAATGCCTAGAGCTGGAAGTGGAACTGATGTTTTGAAACCTCCTTAAGACTAATTTCTCTCATTTCTTTAGTTTTATAAATAGAGGCTTTAGGCTTTAAGGATTTGATGACTCGTTTGCAGTGAAAACTCCTGAAAATGAAAGGTCCCATAGAATTCAACGTGTTTTGGCAAGAGTTACTCATTTTGTAGGAAAAAACTCGCTTTCATCTTCTAGATAGTTCTGCCATTTAAGGGCTGTGCTCCTCCGATGGCATTCTGGCATTTCTACAGCTATATATGGAGTCTCTTTGGTGCTTGCTTATGTTATCCTTGGAGCTGAGTAAAGGTCAGGCCAGGAAGCCTTTGATTGTAAATCTCCCCAGGCCACCTTGGTGCCCTTCCTGAATGCAGTGAATGAGGAGCAAAGCAAGGTTTCTGTTGTGCAGGCTGCGAGAGCTGGCTGCTACAGGTATGGCAGAAGCATGATTGTTCCCCATTTACAAGGTGAGGATATCAGTCATTAAACTGCACTAATTAATATGCATACCCGATGGCCAAATGGCCCAAAAAAACCCCCAGACAAACAAAAAAGTTTCTTTGCCTTAACTGAAGAGAGTCCCTTTCCAGTGGATCACAAGCAGGACAGATCACAACGAAACTTGACAGTCTTTATAGGTTTTCTTTAGGTATCTCACAAACATTGCACAATTTTATTTATTTTTCAGTCTGTTTTCTTAGCCATTTGAGACTGACTTCCTCAAGAACTATCTTTGCCTTGAGGTACAGAGCTTGCCAAAAACAAAGGGAAGTAAAATCAGGAAAGGAAGTTTACAGTATAATTAGGTTTTTCTTTCTGCTAGAATCAAACTGAAAGTTTTAATCTGTTTTTATTATTTATTCCTCTTCATTTCTTAATCAGAGGTGTTTTAATGGGTGGTTTTCTGTTGGATAGATTGGTCTTATGGTGCAATATTTAGTAAGCTGGGTTTTTTTTTTAGTAATTTACATTTTTAAAATGTAGAAGCTCTCCCTTGACTGCCCTGCACAGAAGCCACTCTACTGCAGTGCTCAGAACATACCTCTGTCTGATACTGGTGGGGGTCTGCTATGTCTTCTACTGTAGAATTTGTGTTTATCTTTGAAGATATTGTGGATTTAACTTTTAGTTCTGTAGTTTCTCAGCCATGTCTCTGCTGTTGGTAAGCAGTCACTTACCTGGAAGCTTGCCTTGACCAGGAGAGAGAGGCTTGCTGGAAAAGATTCACTTCCACTTCACTGAAAGTCAGTGAGGCTGGACTAAGTCACATAGTATTTGCACACAAAGTGAAACCTGGGGTTAGGGGGGCAAAACACAATGTTGTATAACTGAAACTTGTGAAATGGTGACAAATGTGTTTGCTTATCTCCAGCCTTAGGTTGGACAGGTTTACGTCCTACAAAAGATCATCTAAGGATGGGGATATTGAAGTCACCGAATTTGAAAAGAGGTGGTGACTCAGACCGTAACACGTCAACAGTTTCAAGAAGCTTGTGGGAGCAGTATAGTTCAGTAGAATTAACTTCCTGCCAGTGCAGTTACTCCACTGTTTGTCCATTACCAAGTATGAAACCTGAGGAGACAGTGTCAAAAGTTCAGGTGGTGATGAGTTCAACAGGGAACAACCAGGGTTGTGGGAAAAAAAAGAAGGGAGAGGAAGGCACAGCAGGCCCTCAGAATTAAACCAACTATACTAATCTGATGAGTAAGGGAGGGAGAGTTTCCTCTGGTTCAGCTGGATCAAAATTCTCAGCTGCCTGCTGGTGCCATATGGCCTATATGGAGACATAAAATCGTCTCCAGCACACTCTATTCCTTTCCTCACTCATTGCTTTGCCTTTGCAACTCAGAAAGCTGCTGCCCTCCTCTCCTGCCCTCACTGCTCATTCATATTCCTCTGGAATATTTCCCATTACCTTTCTCCAGCTGTTTTTCGGGTGTCTTGGTACACACACACACACAGAGTCCTTTTCCCTACCCTCCCCGTACTGCTCTTAGCCCCTCATTGCCTGAGGTGGAATGAGGTGCTGGTACCCAGAAGTGCCACCAAAAATGGGGACTGTGGGACTGGATAATGTACATCCAGTGGGTGGGAAGCATTCTTGCTGCCAGAGAGCTCCCTCCTTAGGTCTGTTTGGCAAAGAAAGCCGCTTGTATGGCACACAGGGGACCTGACTGATGGGATGTCTGCAACAGTGCTGGTAAGAAAAATCCTCTGAGCTCTTCGCCATCCTTGCAGTGCAGAAGCTTGGTCTATAACCCTTGACTGATTTTGTCTGTCTCTGCCATAGGACATACACCTCCATCAAACTTATATAAATTTTCTTTGTAGAAATTGTTACGATTAACTGATTGACAAAGTGTCATGTCCCTGTCTGTTCTGGGAAAATATGGGGGTTTTGAGAGTATTTCCTCTCTGAACTTCTTCATACTTGAAAGCAGAAATCCTGTTAAAATGTATTAAGACACAGCTGAACACATCTTCCTGTTCTACCTTGTCAGTGATTTATGGAGAGATGAGGAGTTTTGTGCTTTGAATAATCGGGTGACAAACTAAACAAGGAAACTGCCATCCACTGAAGCGGTGGGTGAGTCAAAAGGTAGCCTGCATGATGGGCTGACCTGTTCTTTCATGTCTTCCGTGGAATATTTTGCATTGAGATCTCCAGAAATTGCTCAATATGCTTTTTTCCCTGCCTCCTGCTTCTACCACAGTGTTTGATAGGTTAGGACAGGCTCTTGAGGTTACATATGCAAGGCATATATATACATGCACATGAAAACACATGTAGGGAGAGATAACAAATATACTATTTATGAGCAGCAGGTATCACTGCCAGTGGAACAATTATCCTTTTCTGTGAGAACACACCTGGAGAAGGTAGGACATCAAATGCCAAGCACTATGTAGAGGGATTTGGTGCTGGCAATTAGCAGTTATCTCTGGCTAGCACAGAGTTAGGGTTTTCCAGGGGTTTGAAGGGAGTGTAACTCTGTCACCACAGCATGGTGTTAAGATGAAGCTGTCCTCTGGGATCAGATGGGGGTATTAGTTACACAATGCAGCAGCCGCTGCTGTGCTTCTCTGGAGGTGTTGAAGGGAAAGGCAAAAAGTTTGTATCAGCAAACGTGGGAAGGATGGGTGTGATGTAAAGCAGCTGAGATGAGCCACATCAGCTGCCCTGCGTGTCACAGCTCCAACGCTTCTGCCTGCCAAGCGGTTGGCAACACAGGCTGGTGTTTTAGCTAACCCAGATTTTATGCACCCTTGTTCTCTCACTTTTGCTGTTTAGAGTTGGTTTGGCTGCTCCTTGATCACTAAGTATTCTGCGGAGATCAAAAATTTCATCTGTCTTTAGTGGGAGTTGTGGGTAGTCAGAATATCTGATGATTGGGATGCTTATGAATAGGATGTTGTAACCTTAAGTGCTAAAGCACAGATCTTGAGTAAATGGGATTTTCATATTTCCACTGATTTTGATGTAGCTTGGACAATTTCCACAGCAAAGGATATGTATTTTTAAATCTCAACCGGAGTCTTTAAAAGTGAATCTTTGGTCAAAGAGATATTACTTGAAGTTCTGAAAGCCATCCAGGCATTTTTGATACAGACTTTTTGTTGGGATCAGTGGGAGCAGGTTCTCTGCTCAACCTTGAAAATCTCAGCACCAGAAGGTGTTCATCAACTTCTGGGCCAATAATCTAAGCACAGGAAATTCAGGGAAAGGTCATCCACCTGTCTCTATATTCATTCATTTTGTGAGAAAACATAGTGCAGTGCTTCTTTTCAGGATATTTTTATTTGCTTTAACAGCCCATAGGAAGAGCAGGAGTCAGCCTTGAGGGTTTTTTTCTGAAATACAGCACTCTGTTTAATCAAAGACTAGAGGTTGTACCTGCAAGTGCTGTTTTTATACTGTTTGTTTAGAGACTAATAAAGATTAACAAAGCCTAGTACACTCACACTATCATTTTGACTAATGACTACTAATTTCTGTAGCTAATGTTCTGCTGTATTACATGAATGGTTGTAAAAGATGGCACTGCATCGTTTGTTCTGCTCACCCTAAAATTTATTATTTTGCATGCAAACATTTACTACTCTGCTCCACACAATCAGGAGCAGCTCCTCAGCCCGGATTTGGATTGTCTTTGTTAAATCAGAAGAGCTGGGCTGAGCTCTGTCATCCCCAGGTTTAGCTCTCAAATTGCCCACTGTCCCAGTGTTGCCTGAGGTAAATCCTCTCGCAGAGTGAGTAAGAGACTCTCAGAGAATTAATTCATGGTCCAGTTACTTTTACAAAAAGTGAAGGACTTTACATGGATTCTTCAGCTTCTCATTTAAAGACTTGGGGATGAGGCATTTAAGATGTTGAGGAAGCTCAGGGCGGATCATAGGATGCTAATGCAGTGGAAGGACTTACATCAGATGGCAAACATGCTAACTAGGGGAGTGTGCAAAGAACAGACAATCAAATCCATTTAACCTACTGGCTCATGGCTTCCCTCTCAAGCTTTTAACGTCTGTCTGCTACACTTGGCTGCTTTCCCTTAGAAATTTTAATTGCTGGAAGAGACATGCACCCACTCTGCTCCACCTGTGGTGGAGGACTGATTTGGTCTGGCTCAGTACCCGTGGTAAATGGAGTACAGGAATACCTTGGTTGGTCATACACAGCTGTATCTGATGCCTGCTCGTATGCAGGGCTGTGGCCAGACAGCAGGCAGAAGGTTAAACACAAGGTGGAACACTCGCTGTCTGAGAAGTGACTGTTCATGGCACATAAAATGCTTCATTGCATCTTTTGTTTTAAGATTTACAGGTAATTTGGAAAAGAGTTTGAAATAACACATAGGCAGGTTCGGCTGGGAGGTTTTCAAGACATACAAAGTAGCATCATTGACTCAACACACACTGTTACAGTCAGGGGTGCTGGCTGAATTTCTTGAAAATAAGGCTACATTTTCATGTAATTTAAACCTTCATTTCTGAAAATGTAGTTTTTTTCATACTATCTTTGGGTTTTAAGACCTGTATATAAAATTCAATTATTTTTCAAAAAAATGCCAAAGTGAAATGAGAACTGGTGAAAAGTTAAAATAATTTTATCAGGCACTGTGAATACTCTGCACACCCAAAAAGCAAGTCTCAAATATTTGTTCTTCACTGTGGCTTGAAGTGTGCCAATTGCTCTCCACTTCTTTTCCTGACGAGCAGCAAAATGAGAAATTCTTCTTCATACATGTTCTGTCTGCCTATATAAAGAGCATCTGGTCTCCAGGCTGTTTTCTTCCTTTGTTTTCCTCTTAAATCTATCTCTGTCTGTTGCTCACATTGTTGCAGCCGTGAAGGCCAATGGCTGTAAAAAGGGAAGGTTTGGAGGGAGAGACAGCATTTTTCATCTGGATAAAAAGTAAGCAAGTTGTTAGGCACTTAAATTCTTTTTCAGCTCTGAAATGTCTACTGTAAAACAGAAAATTGAATTTTCATTTCCAGGGTTATCTTCTGAAGATGTTCTCTTGGTTGCCCTTGAGGGTCAAGCTTTGTGGATCAGTTGTAGAGTGGGTTTATAACAAACGAGGGCTCCGTGTGGTTGAACAGTACAATCTGTGGTTGTTTTCTCACAGGCACTGCTGCTGACCTTCAGCAGCAGTGGGAGTAACAATCAACTGGTGCCTAACTGAGACCAGCATCCTCGGGTGCCTGGGGCAGGGATTTTGAGTCTCAAAGAGCCTCCTCTGTGGGGGAGCCTTCCCAATACTGTATCATTATGGCATGTGCACCGTTTTTCAAACTTTGCATCCTGGTTAATTTTTTCAGTCCACGCTGTACTGATTGTGATCACCTTGTTAGCACTGTTGGGAGTGATTTGCCTGCTGAGATTTTAGTCATGATTTCTCCCAGCAAGGGGTGGTGCAAATGTTTAACATAGCTGCTCATATTAAAAAAGGGCTAGGACATCATTCTTTGGTGTTTTTAGTGGGGGGATGAGAAACATCTGTCTTGAGTGTTACAAGGAAAAAAATACCTCAGCATGCAATTTCATGTGTGAATCTGTGGTGTTCAGCAAGATGGAATGTGAACTCTTGGGGAAGATCATATCATTCTCCAAAATGAGGCAAAAAGGGCAAAATAACTATCATAGGGGTGTGAGTCGTGGCTTTGTAAAACCTAATGTATTCCATTTTTGTGTTAGCCTTTGGTTTATCTTGCTATTTTTCCTTTTCTTTTTCCTTTTTTTTTTGGGGGGGAGGAGAAATAACTTCATGCCAGAATGTGATTGAATAAAGGCTGTCATTCATGTTGCAACACGTTATGAAAATATCCTGGAGAGCCTAAAATAGTCCAGAGAGAGACATAGAATAGCCATGTGTATGGCTCCAAAGCTCTGGTAAAAGTCAGTGAGGTCACTCGTTTTGACTTCACTCAGATCTACAGTGATATAAAGCCTTAAAAACACAGTGATAGGTGCTCAGTTAGAATTGGGTGGGCCCCCACTTCTCCTGGGAATGAATGCCACTGTTCCTACCCACCCCTGCTGACTAAGAAGAAAATTTTAAAAGCCAGGATTAAGTTTACTTTTTATACTTATTTTAACTGTCAGGAATTCTTCTGAAAAGACACGCCTCATCCAAGAAAACCAAGAGTTTCCAGCAGAACTGTGCAGTGTGAGATCCCTCCAGAATCCGCAGTGGAAAAAAACTACCCTGGTGTTATTGGAGACACCAGCATGCCTTTTCTGCTGTGCTTGAAAAAAAAAAACTCACCTGTGCCTTTAGGCAGGAGTATCTTTCAAAAACACACCCCTCCCATCCAGCAGAACTACCAGGCTTTGCTGGAGTCGTGCTTGAAGGACAAACGCTTGTTCACAGACGACACCTTCCCTGCTGACATCAGCTCCATTGGAACAGGAGCACTGCTAAAGAAACTGCCCCGAAATGTACAGTGGAAGAGGCCACACGTAAGTGACTTTCAGTGAGTACTGTGTGTAAGAGGATGATTACAGATGATAGCCAGCAAATAGTTTTAGCATTGAACAGACTACTCTTAGACTTTAATTTAGGTGTACTTTAATGTCTCCAGGGATTACATTTATTGCATCTGGTGTCATCTTGGAAGCTGGGGTACATGGAGTTTCATAATTGCCTTTGAAGCATTTGTTGCCCAAAATCATAACCAGCCTTGTTCAGTTTATATCCAGTAACACTTGGAGCAGGCAGGCAGAGGAGGCGAAGGGAGCAGGGAGAGTTGGTTTCCTTGGAGCTCACAGCTACAGTGATCTCACCGTTATTCTGCAGTGACAGATGAGATCCTTCTCCCCAGAGTTCAAGATCATGACCTTTTAGGAGATTTCTGAGTTTCTAGACAGTTCTTACCCGTGACCCCTCTCTCCCACGGATCACATACTGTTACGATGCTGAAGGCTGCTACTTTCCCAGGCAGGGCAGGTGCTTTATCCTCTTGTTGGGCTAGGTTTTTTTCCCCCTGCTTAACTGTTTAGTCTATTGTACTTGGAGTAGTCTTTTCCCAGCTCTCAAGGCTGAGCTTCTATCGCAACCAGTGACTGAGCATCAGTCTGTGAGTTGGTTTTAGTTTGGGAGCCTTTGTTTTCTACTTGTGCTCGCATTTCCAAGGCCTTTGCTGGCATTCCAGGTTTAAACTGAACATCACTACAAGAGACACCCAGGTGCAAGGGCTGGTCACAGAGCAAGTTCTCATAACAAATGGGGAGATAACAAGTCTGGGAGGCCAGGACAGGGGTCTGGCAGAGTTAGATAAGGCCTGTTACTAGCAATGCCAGTTCTGCTCTGACTGAGCCACTGAGCAGAGTGTTGACAATCAGATCCTCCTGAAACTGATGTATAGAATTATGTGAGAATTTCAGAATTCCCTTGCCCGTAGGGGATTCTGCCAGGTAGTAGTAGCAGATAGCATCTCCCAGCTAAGTTATTTTCTAGCTGTCATATTTTATGAGATTTAAACAGTTTCTCAGAACTATCATGTTTCTGCGAAAAAAAAAAGGTCAACATGAGTCCTGGCCACTTACAAAGCCCTTCAGGTGCCTCTCTGCCCCTCAGATGTTGGAATGGACTTGAAACCTCCTCTGTCTCTCAGTGGACTGTTCTGCTGCTCTGCTGTGATCCCCTGCATAGGGCTAGGAGTTGGACTTGATGATCCTGATGGGTCCCTTCCAACTCAGCATATTCTGTGATTCTGTGATTCTGCAATTCTGCAACTGCCTTGTGAAGAAGGCTGCTGTTTGCTGTGGATGCCAAACTCTCCGAGCAAAGACTCTCTGAGAATGGATGCTGCACATCCTTCAGTCCCTGTGCTGCAGAGGAGATGCTGAGATTCTACCATTCACCCTGCAGACTTGTAGCTTGCTGCATCTATGACTGATGGCCTGCAAACTGAGCACCCAAACCCACCAAGGGCAGGGCTTGGTGTCTAATTACTGTGACTGCCTTCTGAAGGTTTGCTGTTTCTCTGCTACTGCCTGCAGGGGAAGCCAACAGTGTGAAACTTAGCTTGAGCAATTTCTGGGTCATTCGAGTGAAATGTAATTTTGACACTTAGGTTATTAATTTAACCCCAGAGGCACTTGTGAAGGGAAAAAAAATCACATTATTTCTCTCTGTACAATTACTCACAGGCCTACTCTTGTCACAGCAACAGGAATTCTGTAGCAGCCATCGGTCTGCAGCTCAATTGTCAGCCAAGCTGTGGAGATGTCTGCCAGGTTGGGTGAAAGTTTGAACAATTATGCTCTGCCCTCATAACCTCTTTTGGCTGGCACTTGTATGGGGGAGTGGGACGGGCAGGTTTGAAGGGCTGTCTTCTCAGCATGGTGTCCATGGAAAGCCATGATGATGCATCTGAGCACCAGTGACTTACACTGGAGACCAAATTCAACGTACACCAAGCAAAATGTGTGCCCAGGCTGGTGTCAGGTTAGCCAGAGCACATAACACTAGATTTGTACCTGAGCCAGAACAATGTCTGCTGGGACAAAGGGACTCTCAGTGTTCTAAAAGCTTTGACTTTCAAGCTAAATCAGCTCATGTTACTGGCTTAACTCTCTCCTTCCTTTTTTTTTTTTTCCATTTTGTGCTTCCCAGGCTTTGCACGAAAGTCCCATATTTTATGCTGCAAACAGAAAGCAGCTTGATCTCTGCCAAGGATTGGTGGGTAAGGAAACTCCTTTGTATAAATTTCTAAGTATTCTTACAAAAGATAACATTTTGCATGGAAGTTTGAATGTATAAAACTTGGCATGGAAATAGGAGGTGTCCATCTCCTCTCTCCACTTGGCATGGTGTAGATTAAGCAATCATTTACTGGCGTAGGCTCAGTAAATAAGCTGGCAAGCTTCGAGGTGGGATTTGAGGCATGAGAGGTGTCTCCACAAGCTGAAATCACCACTGTGTGTTGTTTCTGCCCATGTTAACAGGAAGTGAGCCTGTGCTCTTACTGGTCTGTGGTGTTGCTGCTTGACAATTGAACAGAGACCACAGAAGGACTTTATATTTGTACCCAATGCTCAGTGTGAGTGTGTTCTCTTCTCAGCCTTGCAGTTAGAAAAATAATTTTATGCCTGTGTTGCCCAAAATAAAAGACTATATTGCCATCTGCAAAACAGGTAGAGGTGGGATTAAATTAGTTTTTAAGTGCTTTTTGTCCTTAAAACCAAAGTTTGCTAAGTACAGGCTTGCATGTGAGATCCACTGGAAATTATTTTCTTTTCTGAAAAGCTAATGTTTTCAAAGAAAAATGGAAACGTTTTTTTTAATAGTGTGCTTTTATGGAGAACAGAAAAAACCCCGCACAATGTCGGTTAAAACCTGGAATGTTTCCATTGACAGTTATTGCTTGCTAAATTTCTTATTTAACCAAACAGTACCCAAATAAAAAGATCATGAGAGAGCAATTATAAACCAATCACGGTTTTGTTAAGTAAAGAACATGTCTGGATCACCTAATTTTGTGTGTATGATTTGTTATAATTGTAAAGACATCAGCACAACAGCTCTTCTGCTGGGATCTTGGTGGTGTTGCTGAACTTGGCTGAGAGCTCTCACTTTTCAGCCAACTGAAAAGCATGTGTCCGTTTGTCTTGGCGCAGAGAACTGCTGGTTCCTGGCGGCCCTGGAAGCCCTGACGTTCCACCAGGACATCTTGACTGCAGTTGTGCCACAAAACCAGAGCTTTGAGGGGAAATATGCGGGCATTTTCCACTTCCGGGTACAGCTGCTCCCCCAGATTGCAGGAGATCCTCAGATATCCTCTGCTATGTTTTGTGTCACGCCCTTAATTAATTTGTGCGTGGTTCCCTTTGGCCAGGGGCAAGTGGCCAGAGGGTATCCCAGTCTGGAGAGGAGCCCGTCACCCCTCCCACAAGATAGTGCAGGCAGTGAATCAACTGCAAGCCTCTGAGGAAACACCTCTGCTTGGCTGCTCTCTCCAGCTCTGTTCTACCCATATTTTAACGCAGACAAAACTCTTTTTCAAGAGTGGCAACAGTCAGCAGGACATGACAATATCAGTTCCGATCTTCTAGCCCTTTGCCCACCTCTTGGTACAACTCTGCTACCCTCCAGTTAGGAATTCCTTCCCCAGAAGTCCACCTGTGGCTGATTTTCCTGCTTACTCCTTTTTCACCTGATACCTGCTTTGTTTTCTCCTCTGGCTGGGTGGGGCTGAGGAGCTGGCTCTGTGGGTGGGTCAGCACATCCCACTGATCCACAGCAGCTTGTTCTGTGCCCACAGCTAGGCTCTCTTGCCTTTCCTGTTGTTTCAAGGGGAGGTCCCTTCCAAGGGAAACATCAGCTCATTCCTTTCCCTTGACAGTTCTGGCATTTCGGGGAATGGGTTGACGTGGTGGTTGATGATCGCCTGCCGGTGAATGAGGCGGGGGAGCTGCTCTTTGTTTCCTCAGTCTATAAGAACGTGTTTTGGGGAGCCCTTCTGGAGAAGGCATATGCTAAGTAAGTGACTCATTTCAAGTTATGCAAATAGTCTCTCTAAAATATGTTGATTGGTGCCTACGCAGTTTGTTCTTGTTTATAAATGCATCTCCTAGGCCTTGCTACATTTGGAGTGTAGTAGATGGCTCTCATCTTTCTGTTATTACACATAAAAGCTGCCATTGCAGTAGCTGTTATCAATCCAAGCCCTTGAGTTTAAATCCAAGGGTTTAGGTGTGAAAACAGCCCTGTTGTGGGGGGTTGTCGTCTGAGTGTTACCATTGTTTGCAGTTTATTGGCTTAGGCTGATGCCTTCCTTGTAAATACCACAGAGGAGTGGAACACCACAGATAGACATTTTCAAATGTGAATGATTTCCAAAGCCTCCTTTAGTGTATTATCAGCGGTAGCAACCTTCAAGGATTTTCATTTTGGAGGTCTGCTGAAGCATTGAACTTTGTTTTGGCAGATGTTTTTGCTCTCAGGTCCCCAAAGCTGAGGCATGTCGCAAGTCACATGGCACAGTGAGAAGAGTGACTTCTCCCCAAGGGTGTTTTGTCTACAGTGGTAAACTCTAGTGGTAGTATCAGCACAAAGAAGAAAGCAACAAGGCCTAACTGATGGAGTTTGTTAATATTTGGCTGAAATAATCTCTGCAGAGCAGAGAAAAATACTCTAGTTAACACTGAGAGAAAGATCACACAGAGGTGAGAACGTTCAGTTATTTTCATTTGGTGTTAGTGTTAGAATGAAAAGACTGGACCAAGTTGCACTGCAATGATAAAGAAAATCAGATTGGAGACCGAGCTCTCAAGACAGTGTGTCTCTGAAGGCACTATATCTTAGATGCAGCACAGTGCCTGGTGATAAATTCAGGCAACATTCTCTAAGGCAGAGTTATCAAAGAGTTGTGATGAGCATGTTCTCATTACAGTGCAGTCAGGGATGACAGCGAGTGAAGAGTCCCTTTCAGACTATGGCCAATCTTGGAGGCAATTTTGTAGATTCCCCTCTTCCCAAATGCCAAAAATTCCCCCAAAATTAAACATGAGTTACAGACTTCCTTTTGCTTTTTGCACACTTTTTAAAATGTTTTTTTTGGCAAGCTGTTCTCAACCTGTCATCTGTGACTATAACACAAAGAATATATTGATGTCTTTTTTTGCTAGACTCTACGGCTCCTATGAAGATCTGCAGATTGGGCAAGTTTCAGAAGCCTTGGTGGATTTTACGGGGGGTGTCAATACAAGGATCAAGCTAGCAGAAGCTCCTTCTGATCTGTGGGATATCCTGACAAGAGCCACCTACAGCAGATCTCTCATGGGCTGTCAGACACACTTAGGGGTGAGGCTTGGAGTGACATCAAATGGCTTTACAGCTAAAAACCTTTCCAGACCTGTTTCCCTCTGCTCAGCTGGTCATTGTGACTCAAAAAGTATCAAAGCTGCCACACGTGGCTTTCCGTAGAAGTCACATTCTTCATGTTAAACTTTGCTCATGGATTGATTTCTGATGCTCTCAGCTCCCTGATGTTATGTTTAGGAACTAGTTTATCTGTCAACGAAATTCTGTTAAATAGAGACCTACTGCATTTTCCCATTTTTATTAAATAAATTTTCAATTTTTACAGATGGTGCAGTGAGGTACAGACATGCATGGAATAAAGTTATAGCTGAGGTAGAGAAGTGAGTCATTCAGAACGTGAATTCAAATTTTGGCTTCCAAGCTTTATGCTACCACCTCAGCTGTTGGGAAACTATTTTTCTGAAAATCGAAACCTAACCTCCTGGACTTCCTTAAAGTGAGATAGTCTCTAGCCAAAGATCCACAATTTAGGAAAGGACATTCACAATCAACCTTCCAGTTCCAAGCATACTGCAAAATCTGGCTCTTAGGAGCGTCCATTTATTTATTTATTTTCAGTTCTCCTTTTACTTTGAAAGTCTTTCCTTACACAAGTACAGGTCTCTGATATTGGTATAAGTCTGCTGTATGAGTAGGGATAGAATAAAAGGTTTACTTTCCTTCTGTTTCTCTTTCTTGTATACAGGCAACAAAGGTTCTGAAGAATGGGCTTGTTGCTGGCCATGCCTACACAGTAACTGGTATTAGAAAGGTAAGACCAGCCGAAATGTCCTGGGTCCAGGTTAAATTGTATATTAGCAATTTTTATTGCATTCATAGGTTCAACCATTGATCAGAGCAATTACAGTATCCCCTCCCCAGTGCTCTTTTCGTAGTAGAAGGCTAAAAGAGACTATGTGCTTTGGTAAGATTTGCTTTCTAAGTGTGTTAATTTTAATTTGGAGGCCTTGATGTAATGATTATGGATCAGTGTATCTCTAAGGGTGGGAATAATTCACAGGACTCTACTGAGACCATCCCCTGGAAATGCATCTTAGCTGTTAAGAATGAAAGGACTGGCTTTTGGGGCTGCTGGGAGGATGTGCTGAAACTTGGGGATGTGCTTTCTAGTTGGGGTAAAAAGCCTTCCACTGAAGCCAGTGGAGAGGCCTTAGAGAAGTAAGGATGTAAAGGCCAAAATATGAAAAACTGCAGATAGAAATGTGAGTTAGGGGTGGAGTAAGGGAACTGAGCTGTGCTCCTGTGCAGACAGTGCAGGGGGACCCCACTAATCTGCAGAACAGTTGCTGGGAGTCCCCTTAAGATATTTGTCTAGAGATAAAGGACAGTGAAATAATAGGTCTCAAAGAGCGGGAGCTTCTTCCTCCTGAATTGGTGGATGACTGTCTTGTCCAGCCTCAAGAGGCAGTTAACAAGGATGACAAAGGACTGTGTGGGGCTTTGGGCATTTTGGTGAAAGCATGTTCAGTACCTCTAGCAAGAGATACTAGGAAGGGCAGAAGAGATGAGCTGGATGAGGCACATCTGTGTCTCCCACAGGAGGAGCAGGAGGGGTTTATGTCTGGAGTTTTTCAGCAATGTGCCTGTCAGTCTGGCTCCTCTGATGAGATGAAGAGCCAGGCAGCATTAAGGGACTGACAAAGCATGTGGAAGCAGTGTGAGGTCAGCTGTTCTGCTGTGTGCTGCCAACAAAGCCCCTAATTGGCCTGGCTCCCTCTCCTCCCACCATGGCATCCCAGTTCAGGAGGCTTTAATCTGTGTGGTCACCCATGGGGGGCTGCATTGTCCTGTGTCATTGCACTGGGATAGGATGTGGTGTTCACATGAGTACAAAATGAGCAGATGTTGGAAAGCAAGAGGAATTTACAGTCAAGCCTTTAGATCGGGAATCTGTCATGTCTCTGGTTTCAGTTTAGAATGTAAGATGAAGCACCTTAGTCTCTTTGTTGCTGGCAATCAGAGTTGCACGTTCAAAGATTTTTATCATCATACTTGCTGGCATCTATGAGAACAAACAAAATCATTGTTAATATCTGGCATACTACAATGACACAAACCAGACGAGAACTGCTGAGACCTTGGTAAGCACAGCGTTATTGTTTTCTGCAGGTCACCTGTCAATATGGACCAGAAAACCTAGTGAGACTGAGAAATCCATGGGGAAAAATTGAGTGGAAAGGAGACTGGAGTGACAGGTGAGTTTAAAAAAGGAAAGGTGTGACACTGAGCGGAGGAAGGGTTTCTTGGAGGAAAGATGCTGCCATCTTCAGGCATGAATTAATGTTGAGGGCAGCAGTAAGATAACAGTTGCTTGCACAGACCTTCTGGTGTCAAAGCAATGACTCTATACATTTATATGTCTCCAACAGACAGTGCTTCTGTAGCTGGCCTCACTTCACACATGCAGCATCAACAAGATCAGTTCTACTTTTCCTTTCACTGAATGCCAGAAGAAACGTAATATGAACATGAGATGCTGACCACATTGCTGTGATCTGGAGAGCATGCAATGGGACAGATAGCTGTGCAGGAACCTCTGGAAAAAAATATGTTTCAGGGCACAGTCATTTATCATGGGAGGGTGCAGGAAAAATCTTCCACAGGCTGCAAGGTGTTGGAATTGGGTAGCTATGAAGGAGTCCTCAGTCCTGGCTGCTTGGAGAAATATGGTTAGGTATGAGATCAGAGAAAGCAACTAGTGAGGTAAATGGGCCCTATATTTGCATCTACCTGATACTCTATTTTTATTTTTTTTTAATTGGGACCTATGAAAGACAGTGGTTTGCATTCTAGACCATGGGCAACTGTAAACTTGTGTCCTGTTCCTCTTTGAAGTGGAGCATGTTTTTTGCTTCCAGGCCTCACTTCGTTCCCTGCACAGGCTGTTTGCTGAGGCTCAGGGCGTAGGAAGGAGGGAAGAGTACAGAGGTCATTGGGAATGTGAATGGCTTTCACCTTGTCTGCGGAGCAGTAACTTTCTCTGATGCCTGTCTGTCACATAATGACAACACACCAGCTGTTCTGTTGAAGAGCATAATGAGCAACATACTGCAGGCCTGCCTTTGAAACGACTCCCAGCTGCCTCTTGTGCTGTCCTAGTCATTCATTCATTATGCCAAACACTCTTCCTATTATGTCTCCTTTGACAGAAAATTAACCAACAAAGCAGGTCTAGATTTTTATATTTTAAGTACTTGGAAGCTGCATGTTCAAGTGAAGGGACTGGCTGATGGAAATGGAACATTTCTGGCTTCTGCTGGAGAAAACTGGAGCCATGTAGCTACATCTCATGGGACCCAGGGTTGTCATGGAGAGTCTCATGTGGCTGAAGGCGTAGTGGGGGATGAGCATGGAGATATGTGGAAACAGGGATTTGGCCTCTTTTTATAGAGGAAGGCTATTTCCTCTACCTTGAATTTGTGACCACATTTGGTTAGTCACCTCATATTTTTCCCCTTAGCTCTTACAAGTGGGAGCTGCTGAGCCCAAAGGAGAAGATTTTGCTGAGGAAAAAGAAGGAGGATGGAGAATTCTGGTAATGGCACAGTCTTGCTTCTCCCCTCTCTGCCGGTAGTGCTGAGGCTGCAGCTGGAGCTGAAGCAGCACATTGCCACTTAGGCCAAGGCACAGGTGATTCGCTTTATAGCAGCCCGTGCTCCGCTCAGCTGGGCGCTGTGAGAAGCAGTGGTTGTGCTGACATGGGATGCACTGTTCTTCACTGCAGGAGTGAGGGAGAAGCAGGACGTTGCCAGGTCTCCTGGGGCTGCTGCAGATAAAGGGCAGCCCCAGGGGCTTTTCTTCTGCCCTTTTTTTTTTTTTAACATAGCTTCGGGAAGCCCCTGCTTGCCGGTTTGTCCGCGGTTTCTCCACAGCTTCTGCCACGAGGTGGCAATGTTGCCGCCCCTGTAATTTCACTGCATTCCCTTTGCTGGCAAGATTCTTTTATTCTCTCTTCTGCTATACTTTGCTGAAGTTTTAGTCGCGCATTTGCTACTCCTAGATGCTGCTGTTGAAGCAGACGCTCTCTTCTTTACTGCCTAATAAAATATGAGCATTACCATATGTAACACAGAATGGTGCAGCTTCGAAGTTCCCCGCTGCCTTTTCTTTTCGTTTTATCAGCCATATGGACTAAACTAAACTGCTGACAAGATGTCTCTTGGCACTCTTTTTGCAGGATGTCTCTGTGAGATTTTAAGATTCATTTTGTAGATCTGGTGATCTGTAAATTAACTCCAGACCTGATGAGCCAGGAAGATGGGAAAAAGTGGATGTACTCCTTGAAGAGTGGGAGATGGGTTAAAGGAAGTACAGCAGGAGGAAGTCTGGGATTCTGTAATGGTGAGGGGTGCTCTTTTGGATGACTCTGACTTTTGGACGCTTTGCTGACTCAGTTACCAGCTCCTTATAACCTCTTAACATAAAACTGATAACAGCACATGTGCTTCCTGTTTAAGCCTCCGCACAAACATCAGAAATAAGCAGCTGAAGGACTTTGGCTGGCTTCTGCTATCACAGAAGATGCACTGCTTCCAAACATAGGGCAGTGGGCTGATTATAGCATGAAATAAGCTTTAGGATCCCAGGATCAATTGCCAGCACTGATCTGCTCTAGGGCATTCAACTTGTCTGTTAAAATTTGCATCCTCAGCACCCCCAGGGAGTGTGTTTTAAGTAAAGAGAATAAAATAGTCAGAGGCTCAGCTCTTCTGGAAGCAGAGCAGGTGGAGTGTAAAGTCAGCTAGCCCATACACCAGGGGTGAGAGAGGAATAGTGATACGTTTATAAACAAAACGAGCTCTTAGTTGCATGTAAGCAGAAATATAATTCCTTGCTTCTGGGTCTTTCTCCAGTCTTAGATAGTAGTTGCACTGCTAAACTTGTAAACTGCACCTTAAAATCAAATTCCTGTGGGGTCTGGAGATCCAGACAACCTGTGACCTATTCAGTCCAATGCCAGGCATCATGTGGGAAGCTGGCAATCAATTTTGTGATGGAAAATGACATCAAAATGTTTTTCTTGTTTTACTTAGGCAACTTTTGGATGAACCCTCAGTACTGGCTGAATGTGTTGCCAGTTGAAGACAGTAAGAAAAGCCCAAGTTCGTGCAGTGTGGTTATATCCCTCATGCAGAAACACAGCACCAAACACCGGAACCGAGCCCCTCACCTTTTCATTGGATTTTTGCTCTATAAGGTGTGAAGAATTGCTTTGCTTTTCTTGCTCTCACCAAACAGGAGAACTTCTAGCGCCTGTAGATTGTAGTGCTCTGCAGGCCAAGAATTGTGTGCAGGGTGATCTCTGCTCTTTCCTCCTGCCTGTGCCCAGTCTCCTCACACATCAGGGCTGGGCTCCCTCGGGCTCTGTGCCCCCCTTGCTGCCTCTCCAGCATGCTGTGTGTCACCCTCTAGAGCAGTGAGAAGTGCGTTTTGCTTCAGAGCACTTTGGGATTTATTTTGCTGCCTCTGAGGGTATGTGCAATAGCTGGAAGAGGGTGCCAGGAGTCCCCTTACTTTGGGGCAGGAAGAGCTCTGCCCTCAGGTTATTTCCAACGATGGTAAAATTGTGCCTGAGAAGTGTTCCTAGTGTGACGTGGCAGCTGCCCATGTGTGCATACTGCTAGCTCCCTGCGTATCCAGAGGTAAGTGGGTATCACTAGAAGGAGTGAGAGTTTCCTCCCTTCAATTCTCTGCTTATCCGAGTGCCTTGAGAGCCACTCTCCTCCCTTGAACGGAGCCACGGGTCTTCTTGCTGGTGTGAGCTTGCACGGTTATGGAGAGGTGACTGTGGGAAAGGGGTTTTGGGTGGAGGGACTGAGGTTTCTGAAGGCAAAGACCCCATATAGGTGTATGTTAGCTGCTCTGCTTCCCAGGAATGACTTGTCTGTGTTTTGTGAGTCACAAAGGTCCTGACTGACAGATGCTCTATTTCTTTTCTTCCTGCAGGTGGGCCTACAGGTGAGTCCCTTGCCACCACTGCTGGCTGTTGTCTGGGGCACCTGGGCTGGTGCAGCTGTTAAGACAACGCTGAATGTGGTGTGTTTGCTTTGTTCCTTGGCTGACAGCAAGTGACAGTATTTGAGTTCGGTGAGGCACCACAGCAAGGCACTGCTAATGCAGAACTATTCTCTGATCCTTCTGAAAAGCAGCCATATCAGGAGAGCTCATTGGCTTTAAGAGGGGACATTAATTGCTCAGCTTCTGTCCTGGGTCTTCAAAGGTATTAGAAGTGACATCAGCCTTTACCTGATGAGCACTTCATCCCTGCTGGAGTTGTGGGATGGTGCCCCAATTCTTGGCTGTGTCCTGGGAGTCAGAGCTGCCTTTCTGCTGCCTCCCAGTCTTGGCATGAGGTGGGAAAAGAGCCTGTGCCCCGTGCAAGTCAGAGATCTCCAAGGGAGCTCAGGTTCCTGGCTGGCTGGGAATGCTCTGGAGCTGATGCTACAGGTGTTTTCAGCTTCCTCAGGCCAGCTGTATTTCTAGCATTTTCTTCATCCAAGAGCCTTTATGACCTGAGAGAGGGCCCTGGAACTTAAATCCTGATGTAAGTTCTGATTTTGGCCCTGACCTCAGAGGGATATTCAAAACAGGGAAAGATTTAGCTCATTTTGTCTTTAAAGGGCGTATCTTCCACTCTGTTACTACTGAAACGAGAGTACACCTCTTAAATGAGAACTTGGGCTGGCAAAGAACTAGTTTGGGTATATGGTATGGGCAGCATGACTGTGTTCCTAGTTACTGTATTCCCAGCGTGGTAACCATGAGGGAAGATGCCCCTCCTTCCTGACTTAAATATCTTGGGCACTGTCAAGGTTACCTTCTAGGTAAACTTTCTGGCAGAGGGGTCTGAGTGTGGCCCTAGCACAGAGCCCTGCCACGCCTGAGTGGGAATGGTGGCAGCTAGGACTTTAATTTCAGGTTTGTAGTGGTTGCCAAGATCAATACAGAGAGATGGCAAGCTGTGAGCATCTAAGGTATTGGAACTGCTGTCAACAGAGTATTGACTGGAATATAAAAACTTTGAATTTAACATAAGGGGCATGAGGAGGAGTAACCCTGAACCTTTCATAAGAAAGATTGCTCTATTAGTAAGAAAAATACTGGCAAAGGAAGAGGAATAGCATCTCCCCATGAGACTGCAGAGTAAAATGGCTAAATGTTTTGAGGAACAGCCAAGATCAGAAGGTGACAGTAGTTTTAGCTAGCAGGATTATTTATTGGGCTTGTGTACTGGGCACTCAGTGGCATTAAAATTAGTTCCATGTTGCCTGGATCAACACTTTATCCATCATCCTGTGGCAGAAAAGGGCCTGGAGAGCAAAGAGTGCCAGACAGATCAAGGACACTTGCGTGAAGTCAGGACGAGGGCTTAGGTTGCTCGTGCTGTATGCTCAGATCACAGGTGTTCTGTAAAATCCTCACCTGCCAGATCCCTGGTGCAATGGACAAGCTGGGGACAAAGTACATGGTCCCTGTGGGAAAAGAGAGGTGTTCTGGCTAGTGAAGGGCAGTCTCTAGAGCAGTTCTTGCCTGCAGTCATTTTGGCCAGTATGGCAAAGACTTTTGCAGAAGCCACTTTGACAGGAACGGCTTCTCCTCCCCAATTCTTGCTGCAGTTCCTTACAAGTAGAGTTTTTTTTTTTTTTTGTAAGTTGCAGGAAGCCCAGTCCTTTGTCATATTAGTATTGGGCAAGGTGCTGCACAGTGAGAACCACCATGTCCTGGGAGGGGGCAGTCCTTTGGGCTCTGTTACGTGCTTGTGCTGTAAAACAGGCTGGGATGTGAAAGCAGGCTGGCTGTGCCATGCACAAGAATCCTCCACACGCCTTTTGTCCGTGTGTTCAGCTGGGGCAGAACACATTTCTCTAATCTTTCTTCCTGGAACAGTACCAGGAGAGCAACAGAAAGCTGCCCCGAAGTTTCTTCACCCGACATCAGCCTGTGAAAAACCATCAGGTTTTCCTTGATGAGCGGGAAGTGACTCATGACTTCCATCTGGAACCTTGTGTCTACGTGATTGTCCCCTCCACCCTGGAGCCTCAGCAGGAGTCTGAGTTCATCCTGAGGGTCTTCTCCAGGAAGCACATCCTTCGGTGAGATGCTGCTGCCCCTCTGCCAGCACCTAATTCCCTGGGAAAGTCTGGTCTTTCTAGTCTCATGGGGCAGCATAAAGACTTTACTCTGCAAAAACCAGCACAGTCTCTTTCACAGAGGCTGGCTGTGGGTTTCTCCTGCCTTAGGCTTCTCAGTGGTTGAAGCACTGGTTTTTGCCTTATCCTTTCAAAAAAGGCTGAGCTAGGCCCACACAATCCTTGCAGCATGTTCATGTTTGAGACTTTGAGAAGGATAAGAGCTTTTTAGCTCCATTAATTTGCCAGGAACTCCCTGCTGGCAGTGCTAGGATGGTTGCTAGTACAAAAATGGTGCTTTGGATACTTCAAATGCTAGCAGTTTTTGGGATGCTGTATGGACATGAGGCCTTCCCTTACTGCAGATGTAACACCAGAGAATAAAACACACGCTGCAAGAGCAGGCTGGGGCCCCATCTGGGGAAGGGGAATGCCACCTGTGGTGAGACAAACACAAAACTCTGAGATCTCTCCTTAATGTGTCTGCTTTTTTGCATCTCCAGGGAAATGGGCGGGAACACGAGCTTCACCCTCTCTAAGGTGAGTGGGTGTGAGAGGAATGGGAGGTCTGTGGTTCAATCGACAACTCTGAATGTTGGGTTTTTACTGTTGCTCTGCCCTAGAGGAGAGGCTGAGTAAGAATGTCAATGCTTGTGTTGCAGCACTTTTGAAAGCACAGCTTGGGTTTACAGAGTCCTTTGGACCAAGGGGACAGATGCAGTCAAATGTGGGGGACAGGCAAAACTTCAGACAGCTGGGTTGCCTTTTTGCAAACATCTTTTAGTGACACCATCTTACTTGTTCTGCAGTCTTTCCTGTTCATGGCTTTTTGGAGATTCATGGTCCATTCTTGCACTTCTCCCCGTCCCTTGGAAGTTTTGAAGACATTATGGGATCTTAGCAGTACTATTCCCATGCAATGGCCTAAAGATTATTTTCAGAATAACTGGTCTCAGTGGCACTGCATGCACATCTACAGCTTGTGCCAGGGAATTTATGGCATAGTCTTTTCCACTGGCACAAACAGGGCCTTTCCTGCTTTCATCTCCTCAGTTGGGCTGTATAAAGGAGGACAGAGACCCTTCTCTCTTCTTGGCACAGAGTGAGCCCCATGCTTTGCACAGCCTGGGGTGGGGTGGGGGGAATGTTTCTCCCCACTAAATGTTATCTGAGTATTTCCCTCCAAGAAATAGCATTTCTGTGATGTGGGGAGGTATCTTAGCAGTGGGCTGTGTTAGTGATGTAACACTGATTGTAGTGGTGGGCAGAGGGTGGAAAGGGCAGGGAACGGAATGCAATTCTGGGAAAGCATCTTTAATAACTTGGTTGACGATATTTTTCTTCTGAAAGTTAATGATTTTTTTTTTTTTGATACTTTAAAGGAAATTGTTGATCGGTATGAAGGCAAGATTTGGGAAGATTTCTTCACAAAGCATTTTGAACAGGTAAGTGCTTGCGTGAGTAAACTCCTCCAGAGCTATTATGTAGCTCTGTGAAAGTAAAAGCATGTGGATGTTCAAGGGAGGTCTGTGGAAGTGTGGGGAGTAGAGAGGGGCTATGGAGAGGAGGTTGGACTCTGTGTACAGTGATGACTCCACACAGCAAATTTGCCTGTGAAGCTTAGAAATAGGATAGCATTGAGACAGGCACACTTCTCTGCACGACAGGGTGTCAGTGCCTGGTACTTAATGTGGATGTGACAGTATCAAGAGGCTCAAAAGGTATTAGCAAACTGATGGGCAGAAAGTCCATAAACAAATATTAAAGGACTGGGCAGGGATGGACCCTCTAAGATCACTTTTCCAACAGGGAAACAGCAGAATGGACTGCAGAAGCTGACCAGGCTCACGTGTTCTCCCTAAACATTAATTCCTATTGCCTGTATTGGAGATGAAGTGATGGGCTGTGTGGATCCATCCTGCCTTTTAGAGCATTCTTAAATTCATTGGGGAAAGTTACCTATTAGAGAACACCCCTGAAATATTGAACCTTGTCTCATACATAATTCATCACAGTTGGATAGCAACTAACTTGCTTTGAGAGGTGAGATAGATACTGGGTGTCCCATCATCTCCTTTTTCCCCTAATTTTCCTATTGAAATATGATCCTTACTGTGAAAGATTCTTTTTAGTGATCTCTCTGGCCTGATTTGGGATGGAGCAGACCATCAGGGATCCCACTAACTATGGTGAGGGATGCAAATGTTTCACCTTCCAGAAACGGTCATTGCATTTATTTAGCATCATACCCTGTATTTGGCAAACACAATTTCACAAAAAACACCCCTGCACTTTTAATAGGAATATTTTGAAGGAAGCTGTTACTGAAAACGAGGAATGCTTTCACTTTTTGACCCTTGTTTAAGATTTTGGTTTTGAGAACAGTGTGTCTTTGATGTGCTAGAAATTGCCACATACTGTGAGGTGCTGGTCCTTTGCTGTCAGGATGTCCAAGTACACACAGAGGCAGAGGCAGTACTGCCATTTCTGAAGGCTTTACCCTGGCATGTCTCAATGATCTGAAAGCAGGCTTTTATTTTTGAAGAGTGACATTTAAAAAAACCCTCCAAACAAACGATTGTCGCAGCTTCTAAAAGATCTGTAAACTTTAGTATGACAAAGGGGAGGGAGAGTCTCTGCTTTGAAAAGTTTGGGGAAAAGTATTCTGAAGTTTCCTTTTTTTTTTCTCTTTTTTTGTTTGTAAATGATAAAAGGGGAAAGTTTGAAGCAGGCCTCTTGACAGTGTGCTTGATGGGACAGATGGCACCAGGGCTGAAAGGTTAACGGTCTGCATCCTCACTCAGTGGAAATCTGCACTACTGCATTGATCTGTGTGGAGCCCTGAGAACTTAGCCCAGAGCACACTGCAGCTCTTGCAGGCTTAGAGTCTTGTCATATTCAAAGGGAGTCTTTTCTATCGATCTTCACAGTGGCTGGAGTGGGGCCAGAAAAGCAGAGAATGAAGATGGGACATGCTGGGAAAACAAAAGAGGGAAAAAGTGATTTAATACTTAGAAAAAAAAAATTAAAATTCTCTTCCATATCACAGAATCCTGAAATAAATGCTGTTCAGCTCCAGAGGATCTTGAATAATATATCTTGGAGAAGTAAGTGCTGAGAAATAATGTTTCTGTAAAATAAACCCTCTCAGAGAAAAGCCTCAGCTCCTGTATCTATTTCTTGAATTCTGGGTAGAGAAACTGGCTTCAATCTGACTGAACTGACTCTTCTGATGCCATGTTAGATTTCCAGAGCAAAAGGATTTGCTGGAGTGTGAATCAACATGGCAGAAATTTTATAAGCAGAGCTAATCTAGTTTGAGTTTCAACAACTGAAAGAATGAGAGAGGAGAACAAGCATGGATGCAGATTCTTAATTTGCCCTCCAATGCCAGCTTGACCTCAGCTTTGATTCTGAAACTGTATCTCATTTCACCCTGTGCCACTGCCACAGTCTCAGCAGCACCAAACTAGAAGATGTGGAAAGCCTGGTCTGTAGGAATTTATGTGGTGGAGGAGGGTCTTGTCTTTGCTTTCATGTGTACGGTCCATGCTGCTGTTTCTATTTACTCTTCCCTGCTGTGCATGCATAGCTGTGCTGCTCCTTGCTCTGTGTTTGGGAGACAGGATGAGGTGCAGGTGGCCTGTGTAACCCATGCTCGTGAGAGCCAGGTGAGCCCCGAGCTTGTCTCTCTCATGTGTGACATCCACTCTGCTGGGGGCAGCCCAGAGCACTCCACAGGCTCATAATTTGGTCCTTAGTAACACGTAACACTACCTGGACAGCAGTGAGGCATTGCAGTGGCTGTTTTCTCTGAACAATGACAATGAAATTACAGATATAACGTTGAATCCAGATTTTCTTCCCAGTTTCTTCACTGGTAGCAATCAATATGCAACATAAAAAATACCTGGTCCAGCCATTACAGGCAACAAAGAAGATGATCAAAAGAGTGATGTGATGCCTTTTCCACTTAAACTGAATTTGAAATTACTCTCTCTTCTACAAAGGTGGACAAGGATAGTTCTTCTGTCTTTGTGAACTGACCCACTAGGCACTGTCTTGTCTGTGGGAAAACTATATTGAACAGGGAGTCTTTACTTTTCATAAGTTACTGATTTTAAGACAATGATTTTAAAATCTTTACAGTACTTGGTTCATATTTACTAAACAGAGCTATTACAATATTAAAATTATTAAAGCATCTTGACTTTCTGCAGAGAAGGGATTGGTGAGTTACGATTCTGTCTCCTACTCAGTAGAAGGTACAGACCAACTGTAATCATGATTTGCAGTGAGATTAGAGCCTATTTCTGTTACTCTTCATGTAACTTATATATGAACCAGGAATGCTAAGCTTTGAGGCAGCATCATGTTTTCAGCAGTGCCTGTACTTTTAATTATATTAACAGAGCTGGCAGTGTGTCTGTGAAAGAGAGGGAGAGAGTGCTGCTTAGTACAAGGGTTTCAATTAATCTGCAGTGCTGTTCCCCAAAGCTCTTCAGGTCAAGTGACTTTGCTCAAGGTCATGCAGTAAATTCTGTTTGGGATTAGAGCTTTGGATGTCCTTTTCCTTCCATTTTCTCTAATAGCTGGAGATAGTGTACCATATTTCATTCTATATTACATGCCTGCAGGGAGCTCATATTGGATTTTCTGAGACTAGTAGAATCCATCCTGTTGCCTCATATTTTTATCATCATAAATGATACATCTTCTCAAGTGGGTGTAAAGTTTCACAAAGGCTTTGGGGCTTGAGCCCTCTCAAGTAAGGGGGAATTTTGTGAGAGTCCATTTTTCTGAGAGATGTCCAATGACTCCCCAAAACAATTTTTTTTTCTCTCTCCAGATTTCCAGAGTTTTCACCTGAATTTCAGTCTGGATTCCTGCCAGGGTATCTTGGCACTCCTGGATGTATCCTTGTCATGAGTGATACTTCTGGCTCATATAATACTTCACCAGAGCATTATTTCTTAGGGCAGACTTGATGTTACTGTGATTTCTTTACCACCAGGACATGGCCCTGCTTATTGAACTTCTCACCCTCCATAATAACAGTTCAGCTGTGACAGAGTGGAGCTGGTTTGGGAAAGGGTTGATTCCTACCACTTCTGAAATCAGCAGCCAGGTTTCCATTGACTTTAGTGGGAGGAGGATCAAGTCTATAAATAGGCACGTGGGCTAAGAAATCATTATCCTCATATTCTAATTGCATGGATGTTAGAGTAGCTGTAAGTTTCTGGGTTGTTTGGGTTTTGTTTTTCTTTTTTCATTTTTTAATATACGTAATCGGTGCTTTCTAATGTTTAATTGAGATGTTTTGACCTTAATTCTCCCACTAAGCTGAATGCCACTGGCACACTGAGTATCCAGGAATTCAGAGTCCTGTGGAAAAGGCTGCTTTTCTATTTGGTATGACAATAATTTCTATGCCCCCTTTCAATATCTCTCTGCTCACAATCCCTTTGGTGTCACCTGTTGGGTTTCGGGTGGTTTGGTTTGTTTAAAAATACTCCCTCACCCCACAGGAAGTTTTCCAGAAGAGAGACACCAACAGATCAGGAAAGCTTGACCTTGTGGAACTGCATGCAGCTGTACAGGAGACAGGTGAGCCCACAGCATATTTTGGCAAGTCTCATCTTCTTGCTCATGAAAGCTGAAAAAAACCACAGGGCTGGGAAGCATCTTGATGACTGTGTGTAGAGCCCAGGATGAGTGGAAAACATTATAGTCTGCATGGCCTTGGTCATCTCTTCTTCCTTCTTTAGCTGGGTAAACACATCTGAAGATTATTTTGCCATGGGATGGGCTGCTCACTCTTTTCTCAGTGTGGTCTTTCACTGAGAGTTGTCTGAAACAGAAGTGTCTGCCTATTTCAGACACAATTTTTAAATCCCTTCCTGTGTGTTGCTAATTGAATTTTAAAAGATTTTGTGGGGTTGTGGGGATACAGGAGGCCAGATCTAGCTCTTATTAAATTGCTGCCTCTGCTGAAGATGACAGCTCAGAGACCAAATCTGGAAGCGTGGGACTTGCACGGAGGCTGTAGTGGTGCCAGACTTCACTAATGCAGTGTCTGAGGCTTGATCTAGAAATGGGAGATGATACATATGGGTCCAAATACTGGACCAAGCTCTGTTGCTATTGCTGGGCATTGTGTGGGCGCTGGAGCTCAGTCTTGTAGTTTCTTTTGCATGTTTACACCTTAAATATCATTCCTCTTTTTGGTGCATGTTCACCCAGTTCATCTGAGTCAGTGAAAACACTGTGAGAAACCCAGGCAGACCTCTGCTAAAACAAACTAAAATCCCAGGCTATGAATAGAGAATGCTTTTGTTCCTTGCAAATGCTGCTGCTGCTTGACGTTGGGGCTGATGCTTTCTGTATGAGCTTCCTCTGGATTTTCTTTTTCATCTCCTTTCCTGCCCTCTTGGGAATATTGCTCTTAAACCCAGCTGCTGCTATTACCCTCATATCCCATGAGCAAAAGAGGCCTGTTTGTATTTTATTCCAACTTTGGAAGGACTGTAATTATAGGGGAGCAGACCTGAACCCTTTAAACTTTGGAGAAGATATCTTCATGGAGAGGTCTCATTTGGGCTGGCTAATATTTGATTATCTTAGGCCAGGCTTGAAAAACAAAGCTGTTGGAGAAGAGATGAAGACCACTCAGTTGTGCCATCTCATTCTGTTTTCCCTTTTTTCCCCTCCTCATTTTATGTAGGCATTTCACTCAGCAATGAAGTCTGTAATTTGATGGCAATCAGATATGGTGACCCTGACTTACAGATCAGCTTTGAGAGCTTTGTTTGCTTCATGCTTCGAGTGGAGATCATGGGAGGTGAGGCTGGCGCTCTGTGTCTGGCCTGGCAAGCCGGGCTGCCAGCTGAGCCCTGGCCCCTCTGATGCTGCTCCCACTGGCAGTGGCAAGGTCAAAACCAGCAGGACTGGATTTCTGAATAAAGCAAGAGTAATCAGTTTAAACCAAGGGACAGATACAGAGGAAGCCAAGCTCTCTCTTTACCTCCCCACCAGTCCCTTCCTACAGACATCTGAGCCGCACATATCAGGGTGATTTAGCTCTCTGCACATTCGCATCAGCCTTCTGTAGGAAGAGGTAGGCAAATTACAGATGAAGACTACTTGTTTTCCATGAAGAGGACAGCCTTGAAATACACCTTTTCTAGGGAGAAGAAAGCTTTGGAATATGTCTTTGATGGACTGCAGTTGTGATGATGAGACAGCTGATACTCAGATCATGCTGTAGACACTTAACATGTGTCTCATAATTGTAATGGGTAAGGCTGGGACCACTACTTAGCCAGTGAAACCACTGAGGTTTCACAGATGGATGGGCAGACAGTAACATGCCTGACTTTATTCAGCTGCTCCCAGTGTTCCACCCTTCAGGGATCTTCCAGTGACAGAACAGAGAAGCTCACATGCACTTTTGAATAGCCTATAAACTCTGCCTTTGGGGTTTTTCCTGAGACGATGCCTTGGCTGTGGTGATCTCTTGGCTATCAAATTAACGCTCCTCATTTAATTCTTTTGCAGAGGCGTTTCGCAACTTAACACAAGATGGCAAAGGGATATATCTCCGGGAATCTGAGGTAAAGCCCATTCCCTGACTGTCCCTGTTGTTGCACTTGGCACTGCCTGTTTTGTTCTGTAGCATTAGAAAAGGTATCTTTAACTGACCACTTTACAGGGTTACGGGTTACAAACAACGAGGAGGTTCAGGCTTCTAAGTCTTCTGCTTTATTGTGGCTTCTATTCCTTCTGGAGGCAGCATATCTCCAATGCCCCATAGTCCAGTCCAGGTGAGAGTATGGCAGAGCTCTCACAGGGATGGATTATTTCAACCCCCTTTCCATATTATTTTACAGTGGATGATGATGACACTTTATTCCTGAAGCAATGCTGTAGAGGAGGGGACAACCAGACCTATACCAGGATGAGGAAGGCTGCCTTGTTTCAACTTTTTACTTCATATGAAAAGTCTTTCCTTCAAGCAGAGTTAACTGGATAACCACAGACTTGGTGAACTGAAGTTTTGCTAATTAATGTATTTATTTTGAGTCCTATTTCACTTCAGACAACCCTACTGAGGAGAGACCCTTGGATGCCAACCACCATGAGTGCACAGTGTGACACCCTGGAGCACGGTGGCTGAATTACTGGGGTCACCTACTTCATGCTGCTGTTACAGGCACACATTGTGGCAGTGCCCAGAGGCTGTGCTTGGTGATGAGGCTCTTGAGTCTGTGAGGGAAATGGCCCCTGTCCTGAGTAGCTTGTCACCTGATAGAGGGATCCCAGTTCTATAGCTGCTAGGCCCTTCATAGAGGACTGGAATCTGTGTTTCTGGGAAAGAAGGGATGGGGACTCAGAATGAATGAATACTCTTCCCTAGCCTGACTTGGAAAGGTGATTTGCAAGCATTCAAACAATCTCTTTTGCTTTCATAAGTCAACATAGCCCTATTGAAGTGACCCTAATTTGATTTGACCAAGTGATGAGCTGAGCCTCCAGCTGTTTGCTGTATGATGACTGTGTATTTATTTCAGAAAGGCAGGAGGTTTTCTCTGCAGATTGCAAAGTACAGTACGGTGAAAAGTAAACTGATCCCATATTGTTTTTAAGTCACCAGAGACTGGCAGGCAATGAGTGTTCTCAGTAGCATGGTACAGGAGCTGTCTGGTAAAACATTTGGATATTTATTTTATATAGGGTGAGTGTGTGTGTATACTTCCAAAGGATGCAGGCAAATGTAGGTTGTAGCTAATTAAATAGTGCAGCCTGGGTGCATGGCTGTGAACAGCGTTAGAGAACATGGTGTAAGTGGGACTATTCACGTCAAAGTCCATGAGAGAGTTACTTGATTCATCTATCTGTAGGATCCTTTTGCACTTTCCTGCCATTCATTTATTTGGGCTGGAAATTTGCATGCTAAGTGCCTGTTACAGGTTGCTGCCTTGATTTTTTTTCTTTTTTTATTCCTTTTTTGCATTCCTGCAGACAGTTCAATTATGGCTCCTTAACAGTGCACAGCCTAGTCTGAGTCTGGGTGCTAAATGAAACAGAGATCCAATGGGAATGAACATATAATGAAAGACCATACTCTAATACCTTCGTAGGAAGGAGTTATATTAAGCTTGCATAGGTAGCTTTCCCTCTGGCTTTTTGTGCCTTTTTAGGTGCTTAATCTCATAAATATTTTTTCAGAGTGCATGTGAGATTCAGGAATGAGGTGGACTGTGGATGAGAAAGTAAACATGGGTGAAAGACTGAGCTCAAGGATGTGCTTACCACTGCACTGAGGCCTGTGCAATAGCATAAGCATATTTATAGAGGAACTGCTTTGCATATAAGTGTTCCCAGTCAGAAGGCATTAAACAGTAAAAACAACAGCATGCACTTTATTCCCCAGAACAGTGTGTTTCTAAGCAATATCATTTTCATCCTGTTTTTATGAGAAAACTGTTAGAACCAGATAAATAGATGGCTGTGTTGGTACTTGTTTATTACTGATGATATATCTATCATGTATTGGGAGTGACCTACTGTGGTGTCACAGGGTTCAGGTCTGTGAAGCAGAGCAGGTTTGAGGAGGCAGGGACACCCAGGGCCCCTGGAGCAGCCGAGGGTTCTGTGTCCCCCTGGGCTCCGTGTCCCGCTGGGTTCCCGAAGAGGCTCTGTGTCCCACCGGGCTCCTGAGGAGGCTCCGTCAGCAGCTCCCCCCTCAACACACGCCTCTGTTTCCTTTTGTGACTCGCAGCTGAACATGATGGTGCAAACTAAATTAGCCTGATTTAATTTGCACTCAGCTCGGCAGGGGATGTTATAAACACTGATTTACTGCGTGCAGGAGCAGCGCTGGAAGAACCAAAAACGCTGGTTGAGGGAGCGTAGGTCCTGCTTTTCTCAGCATGCTCTGGAAAGGATGGTCCCTGGCACCCATGGGGTTGTCCAGGGGGATCTGTGTGAGTGCAGAGTGTTCACAGCAGGCTCTGTTGGACATGATGGGATGGAAATCTGTCAGTCCCCACTGGATTTGTTGCACAATGTGAGCGAGTGTCATTTAAGGCTGGGAGTGTGCTGGACATAGCTCTGCCACAGGCTGTGTGCAAAACTGGTGCAGGACACCCAGTTTCAGATTGCAGCTCATTTTAATGTTGTACACATTGTTTTTTCTATCAGATTTTGTACTTATTTACTTCACACCTCTTTAATGCAGAGCAATGTAATTGTAGGGAGATTATTTTGCTATTGATTACTTGATCCAGGAAAGAAACAGAATTTGTCCATGCCATGAATCACTAAACATTTGCAGCAATAAACTTTATTGAGCCATGTGACTTGCTGTTACAGAATTGTAAAGAATGCTTTACTGGAATGACTATACCAAACCATGTACAATTCAAACTGAATTATCTGGCTCACAATAAAATGTTTTTGGCAAGGGCATCTACTCGGACACTGTGGAGCTTTTATATTGCTAACAGAATAATGTTTTCTGGGCAATTCTGAAGATATATTACTCCTCATTTACAATGTGCATTGTGAAAAAATGGTCTGAAATGCTGCTGAAGGATGCATTCGTTTGTAACCACAGCATTTATAGCGATGCTGAGCTTTGCAGTGGGTGGTATTGCTCTAGCAGAAATGAAAGAAAAGTGGGACTGTGGCTTGAGACTAGTATTTCTAATAAAAGTCCTTTTTGGAAAAGGCAGGTGCAAGAATAGCAAATAATGTCTGAAGTGGGAAGAGGAGATGGATGGTGAGGTATACAGTAACAATAAGGCTGAGATGAAATTGAAAGGAACTAATCAACCCTTTGCAAACAAAGTCTTCAGCTAGAGCTTATTGCTGCAAATACACACACACAACTGAAGGTACTTCATGTTTCCTGGATATACTTGGTGCACATGTTGAGGATGCAGTTGGGGTACAGCAGATAGCAGTCAGCCTCACTGCTTACATGCATTCTGCATGGTCAGGGCTTCTCTCTAGCTGGCAACAGGACAGGCTCTACTCTCAAGCCTAACGGGATTCCAGAAGATCTACTAAGACTTACAGGAATGACAAACAGAGCTGGACAGGTCATGGCTTCAGTGAAGAGCTGTGGCAGTTTCAGGCAAAAGAGGAAGAGCTGTCCTCTGGGGACAAGTTACCCCGAGGCAAATCACCCCAAGATCATGGGGCTCTTGCCCTTAGGCAGCTAGGGATGACCACGCTAGGATACCAAGCTGGCCCAGGTTTGAGATAGGCAGAAATACTCAATCTGTGTGTTTCTTTCTGGGTAATCAATTAAATGCTGTTGAGACACTGCAGTGTAATTCTCTGTCTGAGGTCACATCTCTCCTTTTACCAGTTTTACAGTGGGGTCACCAGGACTTCTGCCTTACCTAAAAGCGTATTGCAATCCTTTGCTGAGAGGTATTGTATTCATGCAAGTGGCTACTGCACTTTCATAGCTGTCCAATCTGTGCCAGCAGACTTTGATCACACCACACGATGCTCTGTGTGGAATGAATAATGTTGCTTTGGTTCTGATTGTTAAGCAGTACATGTAATCTTGACTCCACGACCCACAAATGGACCTCTGAAGGGCAAGTTGTCATTGGACTGGCACCATAAAAATGAGAACTTTAGAAGCTTTTGGAAGGAAAAGCCTGTTTCCAGGGCCAGGTGGTGCCTGAAAACTGTCCACTGAGGAGGGTGGGTGCAAAGTGTCCCACTAGTGCAGACCTTTGCACGGGGCAGTGATGGGAGTGAAGAGACAACATGAGAACATGGAGTCAAAGCCACTGCTAAATCCAAGTGTCCACCAGTCCTCACTCACCCTCTCTCCAGTTCTACAATCCCACCAGGAGGCTCAATTCAGACAGTGGGATTTCAAAATTTGCAAACCTAAAGTCTTAATTTATTTCCTCTGTGAGCTGTTCCGGTCAATGTTTCATGAAAGGCTGTGGAGACTTTTCTCCTAAAGTTAGTCCTGCTAGACTCTGGTAGAATGCAAACCTGTGCTCCAATGTGGAAGAGGGTGAAGAGCTGGAGTGTGATACAGAGGTATGATGTTGACATCCAGATTCAGAAAATGGAAGGGCAAAAATCCCCTTCATTATTATTTACAGTGCCACAGTGCCGAGGGGAGAAAGATCAGGTCCCCGGGGGGTGGCTTCGATGTGACACAAGAGCAGGACTTGCTGTTTACTTGGAAAAGAAGTACTTCTGCAGTTCCCCGGGGGAGTGATCTGTGTTCAGCCTGGGGCTGTTAAGAGATAAGATTTGACCTGGACCTCAGCCTCCTGAGGTCCTCATCCCTTTGCATAGCACAGCATGGCTGCTCTGTAATCCTCTTACTGCTGGGAACTGGATTTTTCCCATAAGCAACGCTTCTTTCTTGTTGGTATCCAGGAGCTCAAGTGATGACCCTATCCCAAGGTTTGGGGCTTGGCAAGAAGCCAGTGATCTCAGAGTAGTTCTTCTGCACCTCTCTCTCTGCACATACACCCCCACATATTCCTGTGAACCCCATGTCACCTTCCTTAAAGACTGTTGCAATGCTGTGCTGAAAACAAGGCGAAAAAATCCTTTTATTTTTTTTCCCTCCCCTGCTCAGGGAGCAGCTCCTTGCAGAATGAAATGCTAACGAGTGCCTTTGCCTTTCCTTCCTGCTGTGTCTTACACTGAATTAGACCTGAAAAGCAGTATCACCAAGCTTGAAGTTCAATTTATCAGTGGAGTCAGGATTGATTTGTTACACTACCTATTCTGGGGAAATGAATGTCTCCATCGCGCTCCCTTCCAGTGCAGGCAGACCTTTGTTTTGCTCACATCAGCCATGTAATGTAGGAAGCTGACATTCCACAGATAAAGGGAAAAAACCTACAAAATCCTGACTAATTCTACCCAATCTGGCAGTGCCAGAGAGTGAGACCACTTGCAAAGGACACGCTTGGCATTGTGGTGGCTGCAGATACCAGGCAGAAGTGCTCTCTACCTGGGCTTATCTGCTACTTTTTTTGTTATTGAATAAGTGTTTAACACCATAAGTGTCCTAGAAAATTATTCTTGGGTGAATTACATGTCCTCTTTATCGTTATTAATGTTATAGCTGGACCATCATGTTGATCCTTGGAACTCAGATTCACAGTAAGAGTCAGGTTGAAAACAAACTTGGTTTTTGTACAAATTTTCAGCTGTTGTGTGAGACAAGAAAAATGCACTTTGCTACTGCTGTTGAGGAGGACAATTTTCACTCATAATCTAGCACAGGGGATCTCCATTAAGAGAGCAGCAATTATAAATCCAGTTTTCTCTTGCAGCACATTTTGATGGAATATTTGCAATGAACCACATACAAATGTGAGAATTACATTTTCAGATTCAAAAGACCCAAAATGTGATTGCCAAGAAGTGTTACAATTTTAAAAGACCCTTTTTTTCCCCCCTAACTTGTCATGCGCACATCAAATGTGGAAGGAAGGGTTAAGAGCTAAGCACCCTGCAGAACCATGCAGAGTTCTTCATGCTCCTGGAAATGTGGCTACAAGAAGGATGTCTATAGCTGGTGCTCATTAAGCAAGGTGAAATGAAAGAGGTAGTTGCTCTAAAGTAGCTTTTTTTTTTCTTCAGGTAAAAGCAGAATTTCTTTCTCATAAATATGCTGCAGCGAGACATAAATGACTTATTGCTTGAAAGCAGCTCTGCACTGCTGAAGTACTGGAGCACAAGACTGAGAAATTTGGTCTTAAGCTACTCTGAGTGGGTGCTTTCAGCCTGGCTGCTGGCAGCAGCAATGCTGCTTTTTGCCCGGGCTGAGGCTGCTGAGGGCTCCTGCCTCTGCAGCTAAATGCTGAGCTTCCAGAGGATGCAGGAGTGGGATTATGTCTGTGGTTGTCCCGTTACCACAGTCTCTCCCTTTCCACAGCCCTCTCCAAAACCAAAGAGTTAGCTTGGAATACTGCTCCAGAAACTGGGGCCATGCCTGCTCTGTAAGTCTTTGGGTACAGCCCCCTATTAATGGAGTAGGTGTTTTTTGTGCTCCACTGGAGCACACAAGCACACCCTTGTTGACCCTTCTCTGCAACAGGGGTGTTTATTGTAATTTACTGTGTTTCCTTTTAAAAGGAAAAAGAAAACAATATCAACATCACCCACTCTTCCTAGCTGCTCCTTAATCTCAGATCTCAGCAGAGTCATAACCCTAGTCTTAAAAGCTGTCTCCTCCTGTTAGGGCATAGGTGCGCATGTACCAAAATACTGATACTGGAGGGATGAGGTGTTCCCCCAATCCTCTGGCCAACATTAACTCCAGCTGTTCATTAGCTCCAGCTCTGCAAACTGATACCTGAAGTCCTGCAGGAACTGGCTCGTGTTGGACCATGTGTCCCAGCACCGGGGTGTGACTGCACCCATGAGAGGTGTGGCACAGACCACTGGAGGTCTTATTTTAACTTGGAGCCATGCTTGTCTCAGAGCCCTTTTCTGAAACCCAGGTAGTGCCCATGCTGAATGCATCCCTTGTGCACAACTTCTGCCTTTCAGTGAGGCTGGGAAATGTCAGCCTGATGTAAAATGCTCGTCTGCAGGGACTCTGACTCCTGGCCTCCCAACACTCACCAGGCAAATACGGGCAAGAGAAATAACCCTGAGCATCTCCAAAGTAGTTTGATCTGAAGGACTCATTATTTTTGAACAGCTGAGTTGAACATTACTGAGAGCTCAATTTCCATTTCAGCTTGCTTTTCTACCTGTGCAGGGCAGAGCGTGGGAGCAAAGCCTGGGCACCTCACAGCCTCCTCCGTATGGATCAATATTTTCCAATGTGCACAAGTTTCCAAGAGTTTAAACCGCTGAGTTTTGCAGAACTTTAATTGTATCAAATGCAAAAAAGAAAGGGATACTCTATCAAACTAACACATAGCTAAGCACATAAAGAATTTAGGGGATGAATTAACAGAAAATAATTCATATGCTGCAAGAATAAACTGCTGAGTCCAGTAGAAGGAACTCCCATTTATTCTTAATTTTTATTTTTATGGCTTACAAGTACTTGGAAATACAAAATGGCAAGAGAAGTTTGGTGGAAAGGTCATGTGGAGGTGCCATTCCTTAACACTGCTCTTTAAATTATGAGAAATGTTGCAATAAATCTGAAGAACATCAAAAAACTTCTATCAGTTCTGACCACCTGATGGAGCTGATGGAAGCTGAGAAGTCCACATTACCTTGCTGAATTAAGGTGCCAGAACCTGAGCTAGACACAGCTGTCTCTGAGGAGCTTACTGTGGCAGGAAATAAGCCCTTCCTGCTGCGAGGCAGACATTCTTCCTTTCTCAAATTATTTAAAACAACCAAAGGCAACAGATCCTCTGGTGGCCCATGCTGCTACATATGCCTGAAAGCTAGGATCAGCTGAGAGTGCTTCTCCTCAATGATCTGGCATATAGAATCATAGAATAATTTGAGTTGGAAAGGACTTTTAAAGGTCATCCAGCCCAACCCTTCTGCAGTAAGCAGAGATATCTTCAACTAGACCAGATTACTCAGAGCCTCATCCAACCTGGCTTTGAATGTTTCCAAGGCCAGGTCATCTGTCACGTCTCTGGGCAACGTGTTCAGTGGTTCACCATCTTCACTGGAAAAAATGTCTTCCTCGTATCTAGCCTAAATCTTACCCTCATTCGGTTTAAAGCCATTCTCCCTTGTCTTATCACTACCTGCTCATGTAAAAAATCCCTCTCCAGCTTTCCTGTGTGCCCCCTTAAGGTACTGGAAGGTGCTCTAAGGTCTCCATGGAGCCTTCTCTTCTCTAGGCTGAACAAGCCCAGCTCTCTCAGCCTGTCTTTGTAGGGGAGATGCTTCAGCCTTCTGAGCATCTTCATGGCCTCTGGACTCGCTCTGACCAGTCCACATCCTTCTTATGTGGGCAGTCCCAGGGCTGGTTCAGTACTCCAGGCAGGGTCTCACAAGAGCAGAGTCTCACGAGTGGAGGGAGAGAATCCCCTCCCTGGACCTGCTGGCTTTGCTTCCTTTGATGCAGCCCAGGATGTGGTTGGCAATATATGAAGAGTTGCCTTTAGTTAAGAAACCCCAGAGAGAAGGTCTCCTGATGATTTGTAAAGCTGCTTTTCTAACAGGCTGTGCTGAGTGCTTGTGCCCTTCCCAGGCTGAGTCCAGGGGCTGAGCTGGCTGTTTTGCAGGGGTGAATGGCAGGGTGAAGGTCCTGCAGCATCAGCTGAGGCTGCCTTTCTGCTCTTTGTGTTAAGTCAGTGTTTTTCCTTTGGTGAATAACCCTGGCCTGGGGATTGCTGCGGTGGGGGATGAGGCTGTTCTGATGTTAACAGGAAGCGGTTGCAGCGGGACCAACCAATTCTTCATTGCTTGGGTAGCAGGGTGAAAGCTCTCCAAGGGTGCGCGGGCCATGGGGTGGCACAGAGGGTGGGAGGTAGGCACACAGTGTCTCCCAACTCTGGGAGGCTGCCAAAGATACGCTCACCTGCCCTATTGCCACCTGCCCCCCCCCAAACTGCAGCTACTCCTGGCTGCTTCTGGACTGTGCAGGGACAGCCAGCCTGGGACCTGAGCCCCTCCTTGCATTCAGCGCATGGAGGAGGGAAATTAAAGGAGTCATCCTCCCAAGTCAGGCTTTTTGTACAGTTCTTCAAACCTAGAAACCACTCCTTTTTCTCCTGGCGCTAGGCTCAGCTTGCTGAAACAAAGATTAAAAGCCTGGATTCCACAAAAGATTCTTCAGTGGCAGCCCAAACAGGCTCCCTAGAGAAGATTAACTATCCCCTGCACTGAGGGGAGTTTGAGCTTTAGCAAAATGGACTGATGAGAAAAACATAGGTAGTACTGCAAAGATGAATTTGATAATGGTGGGCAGGGCACAGTGGAGGCATGAAAGGCTGGTTAAGTGTTCGCTTTTATGTATAGCTGAGTTCTAGGTCTTTACACAAGACTTAATCTTTTCTATAAACAAATAACACATTCATTTACATGAATAATCCACATTTCTTATGCAAATCATTTCCCTGCTGCTATTTCTACTGAGAATAATATTCAGTATAATTACCACATTTATTTAGTGAATCTATTTACACAGGATAGCTCTCTGTCCATGAACGCTCTTCACCAGAGAGGCCCAAAGAGCAACAGGGGAGGCCAAGCTGCCAGTCATGTGTGCCCTGTGCTTTCTATTTTTGTTCCCATGAAGCATTCATGGGAACCGTTTGAGATGTCTCAGCAAGAGCAGAAGGATGCCAGCATCCTGCCTCCATCCCAGGGAGAGCACCTGCTGCTAATGGAAGGCAGCTCTCCCCTGCTCACCAGCCTGCTGTTTGAGCTCCAGCTAACTATAATGAGGCAAGGCACTTTGAATAATAACTTTCCTTTGGGTATAAGGCTATCTTAATTTTTTGTGTGTTTAAGTTGGTAATTGCCACAGAGTTTGAAAATCTTCCAGGTTTTACCACTCTTAATTATGTTCTCATGCATATGCATCCCCTGCTTGTGCGCTCATTACTGCGAGGAGATCAGAACCCCGAACGTTGGAGCGGTTCCCTCCAATTATCTTCCATATGCAGGAGTTCCTGTGAAATACCTCTCCTGCCTGGGATGGCCCAAGCTATTTGGAGAACATCTTGCTGTCCAGAGCACATTTTGCTCCGGTTAGCCAAATCAGGATGTTTCACCCCTTGCATGTCTCACCTGGGCTGCTCCTACCTGGGATGTCTACTTGTTTGTAGCACCAGCCGTTGAAATACTTGTTCAGGGGAAGTTATTAAGGTGTCCTAGTGGAAAATATTTCAAGTTTCTAGGGCCCTGATTGCCTCTTTACCTGCTCTGTTTGCATCTATTGATCGTTCTGGTTCAACAAGACCCTCTGGGACTAACAAACTCTAACAGGTTTGAATGCATTCATGAGGTTCTATGCGGGAAAAGAAAAATAATGCTGTTGGGCTTCTGACTTGTTCTTGCTCAATAACAGCAAAACAAATGTGTGCAATTAAACATTACTTTGTTTTCTAAACAGCAGCCTTGAAATTTCGTTCTGCTAGTGGGGGAATCAAGCTGCTGCTTTGCTGTCTAACCAACAGCAATGATTTGGTGATGGAAAAGGAGATGTTAATCCACCTGAGCACGTTCAGGGTAGAATATTGTTCCCTTGTAGGTAGGAAGGATTTCTAGCACCGTGTGTGTTTTTGTGTAGGACATCACAGTGGATCCTATGAAAAGATCAACCTGGAGCAAGCACAGACCTCACTCACTCTTTTTGTACAGAGTAACTGCTTGTTAACTATTTCTCAGGGAGCTGTGGGGTTAGTAGTTTGCACCTTGGAGCTTTTGTACTGAAAGAGGAAGGTTGCCTGATCAAATAGAAATCACTGTATTTGTGCTTAAAGCATTGGATTGTATATGAAGAAATGTCTATTCATAGACATTTCACCTAAATAACAGGATTAAAATCTTAAGAAGTAAGGTGATGTGTGGCTCACTGTCTCCAGTTTTTGTATCCCTCAGGAGAAGGGAGAGATAAACAGTCAGGATTTTTTTCTATGGCAAATTTTATAGGAGGAAGATGAGGGTAAAACTTTCCACCCAGCTGTGAAAACCCTCCTTCCCCAAAAGGGCCTGGTGCAATATTACATATTGCCAGCTGTGTTAATAGATGCCTAGATCTCAGTTGGCATTGGGCCACGCTTACATATCCCAGAAATAGAGATTTAATTCTGAAGTCTGCTTAACACCTGCACACAAAAGGACAGAGGCATTAAAGGTGCTTTAAGGACAAAGCTTTACTTTAGCTAATGTATTCTCTCAGCCATCACATGACTTGTTCTTTATTCTGTTGAGTGTCACCTGTCCAAACCACAATTATGGGCTTCAATGTGTCTGAGAGACACAGTCCTGCAGCTGGCTAAAAGGGACTGATTTAGCATATTCAGAGCAACAAAAGGGTTTGGTCTGAATTCTGGCAGGGTTCTCTGCTTTCAGAGATGGATGAGGGGTGTGTGTGCACGTGTGTGAATGCACACAGGAGCACAGCTCCCTGGGAGGCAGGTGAGCAGCTTTGCTTCCCCTGTGGAGTCCCAGCAGCACTTGGGTCTTCCAGGAGTATGTGTTTTACCAGCGCTGTGCTGAGAACTGCAGGGCGCCCAGCACCTCACAGGCTCTGGTGCTGCTGGTAAAGATTCACCCGCCCTGTGCTCTGTTTATTGATTGTTTCCTGCAACTTGGCCCATAAAGCTCTCTGCTGCCTTTGGTCTCAAATGCCCCTCTGTGGCCATTTGCAGTGCCTGCCACTGCTTGCTGGTGCAGTGACCTGGAGCAAAGCAGCCTGCCCCACCAAAACACTGAAAAAAACAGGCTGTGGGATCAGCAGCCATCGCTTATCCAGGGGCTTTTTCCAGAAAATGGGAGCACCAGAAGAGACTAACAAGCACCGGAGACATCTGGGGACAGACAGAATCCAGAAGACTTTATTGTAGCAGTAAAGCCCAGAGGCAGGGCTGGTCAGAAGCAACCAGTGAACAGTATTAAAGGCAGTTACAGTGGAAAAGCACTGTCCTGGGGAGCTGTTCTTTGCTAAAATGTCCTCAGCCACACACTGAAGTCAATGTATCTCCTTTCAAATCTTCCATTGCTTTTGCCGTTGCTTCCACACCTGCTTGGATTGGCATCATTGGGCACCTGGAAATGCTGTGAGCAAAGGCTGCATCTAATCCAGAAAAACCTGTGCTCCAGCAAATAAACACAAGGAGTGGGGAGCATGTGAGTTAAACGCAAGTGCAAGTGGGTGCCCATTTGATTGCAGTTGCTGGCGATGGAAAATACCTTGTGGTAAGCAAGAATTCCCTCCAGCCTTCCTCCAGTTTTACTACAGAGAAGTCTTTGCATTTGTTCCAATGGCGAGGGAGCTCAGTGCTGCCTCATCCATCAGTGCCACAGACTCTAGCCTGGAGGTGGGAGTCTGACTTGTAGGAACTGCAGGCAAATGTCTGGGTGCTCTTGCCCATCGACTCGGGAAGCAGCTTGTGTTGCTGCAGCTGACTTGATGAGAGCTTCAATTAACAAATGCTATTAAAGTAGCTCTCCTCTTTATTTTATTTTTTTTAATGCACAGCATTTCTTGACAGCTTAAACATTTAATTAACTGGAGATGCCATCATGGAAAGTTTGCTAGAGAAGAATGCTTGTGGTTTAATTAAAAGGAGAAAAAATCCTTTAGAGGTACTGGAAGAGATCTGCTTGCAACATTAATAGTGGCAAAAAGCCTGCAGGAACTCCTGCATTTCCCTTTCTGAGTGCAGCAGTAGGTGAGGAGGTGCACAGTGATTTCATCACCCGAGAGGAGAAGGTGAGTGCTTCACAGCTTCCCGTTTGACCCTCCCATTTAAGCTGCACATGTAGGACAAGCTACAGTTCTGTTACTTCAGCAAGGGAGAGGAGGCAGCCAGCCATAAAGTTTTTGGGTTTGTTTTTTTAATATTTTAACTTAACAGTTCTCCTGGTATTAGGCCAGAGCTGTCTCTAACATTTTTGGTCTTCTCCAAGGGCACGCAGGGAGAACATTTTTCATATAAGCACTGGTCTGATTTTTTCTGGCTTCCATTACAGCACAAAACCAAAGCCAGATCTTACCTACCACAAAAATGTGGAATCCTGTTCACATTATCTGCAATGCCGTCATGGAAGCTGTTTTTTGAGATGGCAGGGTACTGCCTGAGGTGGCAGAGAGACCTTGCTGCTCTCACAACGCCAAGGGCTGTGTGAGATGGTAGCTGTGGGTAGGAACCACCGGCTCAGCACACACTTGCACCCCTGCAGCAGCTTGCCATGGGGCCACGGCACGGTGCTGTCAAGTGCTGCAGAGCTGGGGACCCCCATGGCAAAGCAACAACCTCGGTCCTCCTGTGCAAAGGACTTCTGCCCTTCCTCTCCTCACACTGACCAAGTCACCCGGTGGCTTTTGGAACAGCTACAGGTCTGGAAAGGGAACTTTGTTCCAGTATTAAATATAAACCTGGAAGTCACTGCCATGACTGTTCACATTTGAACCTCAGCTCCACCCACAGAGGAGTATCAAATGGTTTGGAGCCATCTCTGGGAGCGGGCTGGGGCTGTGGGGTGGTGCTGGGCCAGGGCATGTGCTGGCTTGCTGTTCTGGAGCCTCTGCAGCCAGGCTGGCACCTCTGCTGCTGGTGACGAGGGACAGCTGGGCTCCTGCTGAAACACGCCAGTGCTCAGCACTTGCCAAAACAGCTATTTGGGAGCAGCTTGTTGTGCTCACCCTCCTCTCCCGGCCCTGTCCTCAGCGTGGGTAAATTCAGTAAGTGTAGCCCACCCTCTGCCAGCGGTGGGAGAGAAACTTGTGAATGAGCTCCTTCCCCCGAGCCTGGAGCATGCACCACAGAGGCACCACTGACCACTGAATGCAATCCAGCACCCTGTATAACCACAGATTACTGTGCTATCCTTTCCAACACTGTGTGTTATCCTTTCAAACGCTGATCTCTTGTTTTTTGCAAACACAGTCTTTCTGATATATGTGCTACTGCACGCAGCACCTCTTCGTGGGGACGGTGCACTGCCATGAGCAGCAGTGAGTGCTGTGCTGCCCCAAGCCACTGACTGAACCAGATCCTCGCCTGGCAGTGGAGCTCTCTGTCCTAGAAGCCCCTTTCAATCCAGAGCTCAGTGGGGCTCCTCCATCTTACAATAACCTCCTATGTTCAGTTGAGACTCCTCAGTATCCCAAGTTGGGGGTGGATTTTGATCCTTTCCACTGATCACTTCTTGACGGTATCTGTTTAAGCCCCTTTCAACTTTCTCAGAACAAACTGCAAAGTATCTGTGATCCTTCTGAAAAAGAAACAGTCTGTGAATGCAATCTCAGACGTGAACTGAACTCAAACCCAAGAGTATTCCTAGTAAAAACTGCACTGAAGCAGTGCCCAGCTGGATTGTAGACCCAGTGAGATTAGATTCCCTTGAAATGTGCTTTACAGATGCCCTTGAAACAGCAAGGAAAGCTACTTCCCCCTTCCGCCCATTCCTTAAAGGACCCTGAAGGGCCATCGCCTGAAGCTGTGACTGTGAAGAGTCCCGCTCCCCTGCAGAAATCATGTCCTATTTTTTGCTTTCGTGCAACAATCGCTTTCATCAGCTTTTCAATGCTGATACCAACAAATGCCAGCCACCCATTTCCTAGATTGTTTTTCTGTCTCTAGCTGCACTGCCTGTAAATTTTGCTCTGTTGGAAACAGGTAATATGTTATAGGCCTCACTTGTGAAGCAGCTGAGATTGGCAGATGAAAAATTAGAAAAATGGGAAAGATATGGGCCAATAATACAACAGAAGATTTTTTTTTATTGCCATGTTTTTAATGGAATTGCAGTAGGATTTTTATACGAGTCTCTGAAAGTCAACAACTTCAAATAACTCTGAACCTCCAGATTTGTACTCTTGCCTTATTCTTGTTTAAATAGCCGTTACCATCATCTGCTTGATATACTGTCTGTCCCAGCACACAGGCACACCACCAGGAGGAATATACTTCCTTGGGGACGACGCATTGCTAGAGCTCCTTGAGTGTCCAGCCTCCACACGGGACACGTGCACAGAGTGGGGATTTGTACAGTGTCCCGCCCTGGCTGGAGTGGTGGCAGTGCCAGCCGGGAAATGTCAGGCCTTTGCCTGTTCTCTGCCAGGCACAGCGAGTTATCCATCACGGCACCGAGCCCTGCCAGTGAAGCTTTCCCTCAGCAGAGGGAGTTGTTTCTCAAGGTAATAAGAAAGCATTATCTGATTGTATTTTTGTCAGGTATGTCCTATTTATTACCTTACCTGTAATCTAATTTGTAATGTATTTCCTTGATATTTTCTATACTTCCCCTCTGTATTTTGTAATAGCTTCCCCTGAAAGTCTGACCTACAAAAAAGACAAGGTTTTTAATCCAGCTTTGAATGATAACACCCTCCAGGTACCTTTATCTGGAAAAACTCTCCTCGCACAGAGGGAGGTCTAGTAGGAAAAACTCAGCACCCTCTGCAAATGTGTTGGGGGAGCACTGTTTAACAGCAGCCAAGGTCACTTTGTCCCAGGCAGGAAAACACCCGTGGCTATTTTCTACTTATGGCAAAGTGATCTTTTTGGTCAGAAAGTCATTCCTGACCCAAAGGAGGTATGTGAGAGGTAGCAACCAGTCTGTCCCAATAGCAGGGGTGAGCATAAGGCAAGAAGACAACTATAAACCATGTAAACACTACCACTGATGTGCCTCAGCTGCTGAAACCTGCTCAGGTGTTTTACCTTAGCTGTCAGGAAAAAGCATAAGGCAACAGTTTGGGGAGAGTGCAGCACCTGTAGGTCCCAACTAGGTTGGGCAGAGATGTCTCATGGTGGCAGAGGTGGAGTGTGATGGTCCAGCTACCCTGAACACGGGGCTGAGGAGGGTTAATTGGCATGACAAGTGATGTACACCATGGGAACAGGTTGCATTTTCAGGTTGGTGTGAGCTTCCCCTGTGACATCAAGTTGGTGTTTCACCAAGGCATGAGGGCTTTCTGCTCTCTTCCCATCTGGTTAGTTCCCCTCCTGCCTGGTTGTAAAACAAAGTTCAAACTAACTGCCTGCTGGACCTGGATTTCCTCATTCTGGTAAAGGTGTTTCAAAGTCACACGGCTTTAAAACAAAGAAAGAGAAATGTCCCTTCTTGTGGATGCTAATGAAATTTTTATCTGGGCATCTTTCTGTGAATGTTGGGCCTGAGAGGCATGGATTATGTTAGGGAGAAGGGCTTATTGAGCCCTGGAAATAAATCAGAGGAGGACAGAGGATGAAGATCGCAAATGATAAATTAGCAAGTGACAGAAAACAACTGCAGGAAATAATAAAGCCAGGAGGAGTGTGTGGGAAATACATAGGAGAGGTTGTTTACAACATGTACATTGGACTTTCCAGCATTTGACATCTTATGTCTATTTCATTCCATATGCTGCTTTATGCATGGATTCCTGTTTTTATGGGGTTTGTTCTATAGTTTTTGTACTAACATGAATGACTCACATCTGCTCCAATACTTAATTTATTCTCTAATGTCTTCTGCAAAGGTTTGCTCAGCTCATGTAATACTTGTCAGTGGCAAGATCAGAAGAGCAGCATCGGGCAGGTGAGCAGGGATAGCTGGATGAGACAGCTCTTTTCTGGAGTCCTACTCTGTAGTTGTGTTAGGTTTCTTTTTCCCCTCAGCAAGGTCTGTAATTCCCACTTTGGCTGCCCTGCGTGGACAGGCCTGCTGTGCTGGGGTCGTGTATGGAGACAGCAAGGAACACCCCATGGGACAGGGATGACGACTGAGGGCCATCCCTGCAGGACCATGGCCCGGCACCAAGCTGCTGCCGGAATACCAACAGCTAATGATTATGATTTTATTTTTTAAGTGTTCTTGACAGCTCTGGAGACACACATCTCCTCTTCCAAATCCAGTAATTAAATTCCACCTACCTGAATTCCCCCTGCTGTTTCAATTCGTTAAATTAATCTTCCCATCATGTCTGAGCCTCCTTTGTGTGTTGTTGAACGGTGGCCTCCTCTAGCCCCGGAGTCGGGCGGGCACCGGGATGGGGACCGGGACCGACCCGGGCCAAACTGGCAGCGGCGCTGCCCAGCCCGGCGCATCCCTTCGCCTGCAAGCGGCCCGGGCTCGCTCACGGAGGCAGGGCAGAGGGATGGGCGTCCCCGGTGACACGCAGACACCCCCGCGCCCCTCGGTGCCCCCGTCC